>JAYMFT010032663.1:0-15934 GCA_038088735.1 Panulirus argus
GAGGGCTTCTGATGAGGTCAGTCCTGCGGGGCAGGTGTCCTACTCATTACTGGGCGTGTTGACGGGAAGGGTAGGGCGTGGCCATGGGTGCCACAGGAGACTCACACACACACACACACTTACACACACACACACACACATATATATATATATATATATATATATATATATATATATATATATATATATATATATATGAGCGAATGCAGCTATCTCACTAACGAGGGAAACAGGGATCAAGTCTGTAAGAAAGAAGTTTCCAGTCTACGATAAGATCCTTGTGCCAAACGTTGAGTAACAACTTCAAAACATAGATTCAAAACAGCTGGACAACCTCAGTCCAGACTCGGGGAAACGAATCTTAACAAGTGACCAACTCGGCAGACGCCTCAGTCTTAAATTCGTGGGTGTTGCTGTAAGGAGAGCGTCGATCTCAGGATCAACACTTCACCATGTGAGCAGCGACTGACCAACGCAGAGAAACACGGCGCCCACACTCTATGGTCACTGTTGTCAGTCTGATTACTTGTTGAGAAGGGCAGTTTGATCACTGAGTTGTTAACTCGTGCCGATCGCCCAAAATGTTCATGGACATGTAGGTCTAGAGTGAAGAAGTGGCCGTGATGAGAGAGGTTGTCATTGTCATGGAAAGACTGGTGGGAGTAAGAGAGAGTGTGGCAGCCAGAGGTGGTTTGGTGATCAGGGAGGCTGGAAGTTGAGGTGTGCAGGTAAGGTGTAGTGGCTTGAATAGGAAGGCGCAGTGGTGGCTATGGAGGAAGGGAGTAATGGTAGCGAGGGTGGGCGTGGTAACTCTAAGCAGGAGAGGGAGCAGACAAATGCCCAGAGGGCCCAAATCTGCTGGTTGTCTGTAAAGTGAAGGTTGGGAATAGGAGGCCTCTCAGAGCTCCTACCTTCATGGTGACAGAATGCATTAGGTAATGTTGGACTCTGTGGGGACCCAACTGTACTCCATGAAACTCCCATAATGTACAACCAATGAACAGGAAAAATAATGACAATGATGATATTTTTTTAATTACTTAGGTGAAGTTAATTTAGCTAATGTATTTCTATTTCACCATATAGAATGTATAGACGATGGATTTTTGCTTTTTCAGTCAATTGACGATGTGCTTTTATTGAGTTACACAAACGAAGAATAACAGAGGCCCTAAGACTGAGTCCTGCTGCACGCCACTGGTTGCCCAAACCCACTTAGAAATGACACCTTTAAAGTTCACTATGTACTCTTTTCCCATTAGATAATTTTGTAGCCAACTAAGGAGCGTATCTCTTACACCTCTCTGAACATCCACTTTCTTCACCAACCATTGTAATGGATGGTGTTAAGGGGCTCCTGACAGTCCAAGAACATACATTTCATACACGCATCTTTTTTGTTTAAAACACGCATTTATTGCGCATGATTTCTTAACAAGTAATCATTCTTGTGTTTTCTGATCATCCTTTGACACGTGTTCCAGACCATACTCACCAGAGACACTGGTCTATAGATCATTGCAATCCAATCAACGTAGCAGCACCTCTTGTGCCATGGACGTTGGATGATCCTCTAGTGCATGACTGAGCAAATATGTTGCTTCTGTCGAGGCTGTTGGACAAGTATGGGTCACTCCGGACGCTCGGGGTCACACGTCTTTATTTCATTCATTCAACTGACTGGATATTCCTACTTTCCCGACGCTGGCAGATGGAGCGTCATCCGTGACTTTACTCAGATGAGCAAACCAAACGTTACGAAGGGTAAGTGATCCAGGCCCACACAAGCTGGCTAAACATGACCGAATCCAACCTATACTGATTTGTGTTAAAACTGAGGTAGTTGCCTAGGGTAAGGGAAGGGTTCTTGCCCACGTGGCTGGGGTAAGGGAAGGGTTTTGCTCCAGCAATGGCGACAGCCTTGGCGTCCACACAGGAGCTGATGATGTCACAGGCGGCCGCTATGTAGTGTGGAGCAGCAGGAGCGAACGAGTGACCTTCACTTTACACTCACGGTTATTCTGATGTCACGCACTTCCTTCCCCCCCCCCCCCCCGGGTAATGTTAACACAGGACGACCCTTGGGTATGATGGGCTAGTCTTTAACCTATTCATAAAGGTCAGGTCAAAAGTCAGGCTATGGTAGCCAGGGGTCGTACCGTAGTGCTGAAGGGGTTAACTTCCATCAGGTACACGATCAAATATTTATCGGAAGATGAAGTTAGAGCAGAGCTGCCTGCCGGCTCTATTAGCGCCAGCGTTGTCAGCTCCATCAATGCCAGTGTTGCCACTCTGTCACTATTAGTGTTGGCATTCCATCACTGTCAGTGTTGCCACAAGGAAATCTAGTAAGGGATCATATATGTATAAATAAATTTTGTATTACCTAATATTCCAATGACCTTATATTGGCGTGTACTGCCAAGGCTTCTTCTCATGCTTAACCTTTACCCTGTGTGTTCATATCTGAACCTTATTGTTGTACAGGTGGTGACGTGAACCGCTGTACAGGTGGTGATATGTGCATTGCCGTACACGTGGTGATGTGTTCTGAGAAACATATTTAGGTTCACCTGATTTTGTAACTTGAGAGAGTTGGGGTCATCGAAGGTGACCTGTGCCTTAATACATTTACCTGTCTCTTGATTCACTTGCCGGCCCCGCCCAGTGGCCACTGGGATATCGTATTCTGGTTGTGTCTCGCTGTTCTCACTTTTGACAATTTGATGTAAGGAAGTGCTTGAAACTTCGCATTTTCCGTTTCATCGTGGTTTTACTTGCATCTTTTATTCACGCGCTATTTGTGTTGGGAACAAGTTCTCTCTAATGCACACGGAATTAAACACGAGAGCAAATCTAGAGCTATCAGTTTTCTTCCTTATGTTCTCTAATTTTCTCAGTATTATGCTACCATTAGGTTAGTGCTCAAACATAGGTTGTCCAAAATCATCCATTTTATTTCAATCAAGCTTTTGCCTTCACAGAGGTATAATCAGGAATCTGCAAAGAAAAAAAAATAACTGCGTCACGAAAGTTGGATATGATATAAAAAAGCAAACAAAATATATAAAAGAAACACACTCGGCAAAAAAGAAAACAGTACGTAGCACATAAAAGTAAGGGGAAACACTAAAAGCGACACAAATCAACAATGTCAAGAAGGGTAGTACGAGTAACAATCTAAATGCAACATATGGAAACAGAAATATAGATAAACTTACAGCTGAGGAAACACAGAAGAACAATATGAAATGAGGTAGGAATATAGAAAATCCATCACTAGATACACTAAGTAGGCCAAGTGAGACCGTTACTGTCCAGATGTGGATCTGAGGTCAGGATGGGCTTGTCTGATTCTCTCTGACCTTCGTGACCCAGGACCGTGTTCCTGCTGTACAGGGATGGCGGACTCCGTACCTTGTGGCGGGTCAGTGGCGTTTCCCATCCGTCTACGTCCTATTGGCGGGCCATCAAAGAGCTGTATGGCGGTGGTTATGTTCGTCTGGATGTTGATGACAGGTGCTTTCTCTCTAATGTGAATGGCTTCTCATATATGTAGTCTCCTCCGATCGGCAGACTGGTAAGGATCTTTATGTTAGACTTAAGCAACATGAATAAAGTATAAGAACAGGACAAGAATCAAATGCCTTGTTTAATCGTGTTGAAAACTATGATCATTGTATTGGTTGGAGTAGTGCCATCTCAGTTATTAACTGTAACTCCTTTACCACGAGAAATATCATTGAATCTTGTCTTATTAAATACACAAGGAATTGTTATATCAGTATTTGTGAAAGTCTATACAAATTGGATAGCTTTAGCGTAGGCAAAATTTGTAAACAGCTCCCTTTCTTGTCCACATATTAAAATTTTATGACAGGCATGATGCCAGACTCGAACACTACCGTCCGGTAACGCTTGTTTACCAATGGCGTTTTAGCTACGTCTCATCCTTGTATATCAACTGATTGTTCGACATCTCATTCTTGTATTTCCCCTGATAATATGATCATTACACGAAAGTGCATTTGGGAACTTATCGTGTTTCATTTTCCCGTGATTTACCTGCATAATCCCTACATATCCCTAACTATCTTAGCTTATTTGAAATACATTAAAACGTGTTATACAATAAATTCAACAGGGCCAATATTTCCCATTCGAGAGTCAAATTCTGCAGTTCATAACTGAATACCATAACGATAAAACATACAGTTAAAAACGAGACTAGACAGTTCTAAATCAAAACCTAATAAAACTTATCTAGAAGTGCAATAACTCTGTTGACATTGTGAATCGATAGAAAACATAACGTAATGTTTGACTTTGATACTGCAAATGAAGACATAAGAAGATCATACGATAAACCAGACTGTAAAAGAGGTTATGGAAATTACACAGAGCAAAAGAATTTCTTTGGAACATGTATTGGAAAATGGAGTTATGTAGCTAAGGTACAGATCATTGTCACGGAGGGTTAAGTGAAATTAACAGTAGAGAAAATGAATAATGAATACCTTTAGCTAAAGATACAGTGGGAAGGTTGAAGCAGAGAAGGAGTTGTTCAATAAACATGAAAGGTTAGAGAAGTTCTGTGAAGTAGATATGGGCAGTATTATAACCAGCCAGCATTTGAAAGGCATAAGAGAGCAGGATATAAGCATAGCAGAATGAAAAAGGGTGAATGAAAGGTATAAGAGAGGAAAAAGATAAATATATAAGAACAAGAAAGAGGGAACAAAGAAACTTGGAAAAGAATCGTATGGACAAGTCAGAAATGATATTTTTCCATGGATCAATCAGGAGTATATGTATTGTTTTTCAAAGAGTAGCTGGTCAGGCTCAAGGATTCAGAAGGTAGAGTTGTAGGGGATGATGTCAAGATATGTGAGGTGCCGAATGTTAGTTTCAAAAGTGGAAGATACTACAGCCAGCCCCACAGCCAGTGGGATGGGATGTTACCCACATGAGGCTCATGGTCCCCATGAAGTTTCTCCATATGTCCTGAAGCAATGTGTAGTTGCGCTTGACACGCTCTGGAAATGTTGCTCAGTTTGTCGCTGGAGGAAGGTGAAGTACAACAGAAGCGGTAGGCGGCAAATGTCGTACCAGTCTTCCTTAAGACAGGAGGCCCGGATCTGGGCTTGAACTGCAAAGCATTTTCTTTGACGAGAGCCGTTAAACAAACATATATATCTGGACTGTCAGAAAGCATTTGACACTTTATCATGTAAGAAGTCGATAAAGAACGTAGCAGGGGTGAGAGGAAGACTCCTTTGATGGATAGAAAATTACCTCAGTGGATGGTAACAAAGGACGCACGTCAGAGGAACTTTCTCGAAATGGACTGAGGTCGTCATTAGTGTGCCTCAGGGCTTGGATGTGGAACCGTTGCTCTTCTTGATCTATGCAAACGACCAGGACTGGGTTCATACCTGAATGTTAGCGGATGATGCCAGGGTCATTAGGAAAGTAAAGGGTGATAAGAATTGCATCATGTACAAAGGTACTTAGAAAAACTGCCAGGTTGATGAAATTTAATCCAGGTTAATACAGAGTAATGAGGATGGGACACAGTGAAAGAAGACTCGATATAAGTAATATCTAACAGGATGTAAGTTGTAGGGATCTGCACGCGAGAGGGACTTGGGAGTCGACAGTGTTCCCAAGTCGCCAGAGACTGACCCTAAGAAAACTGTAAAGATGACAAACTGACTAATGCAAAATATTAGATTTACGCTCATATACATGAATAAGGATACATTCAGCAAACTCTTCATATAACATATGAGGCCAATATTAGAATATTTTTGCAAGCTTGACTATCTTACTTAAAGAACCACAAGGAACTAATAGAGAAGGTCTAGAGGAAGAGATAATACCAAAATTGTGAAAAGTGAATCACAGTGAGAAGTTGAGGGTTATAGAATTGCCAACAGTAGAAGAGACAATAAGCAGTAGCTTGTTGACAAACTTAATTCCTATTTTTATCCCGTTTGATGATGTCTGTTGCTAGCAATTTCTGAAGGTTGCAAAGATAGAACAACCAAAGGCAAGAGCTTGTACTTTAACAAAAGGCTTTTTGGAAAAGACACAAAGAAGTATTTTTGTAATTAAAAATATTGGATTAACGGAATAGTCTTATCTAATTAGTATGAGAATACTGGATTATTCTTACTTTAATGATATAAGGATATTGGATTAATGGAATACTTTTCATGGGCCTCATGCATAGTGATAGTGTATGTGGTCTTAGAATTATCTTTAACACCCGGAGAAGGTGTTAAAAATTTTCGGTTGGTGGATGTTGTAGCTTGACGTTGATGGCCTTAATGACCCTGGCAGTTGATAGGCCTAAAGCCCAACCAACCAACCAACCAACATTTTTCCTTTAATAGTAAAACAATATTGGATTGATGGAATAAACTTAGTATTATATTTCAAGGGAATAAGGTACGTAAGTACTGAAACTGTAAAATGCTTTGCAATTAGGTCTTACATACACACACCGTGTAATTACCACAGTATGATAATCGTCCTTGACAACCAGTACTATGTTAACCGGCCTGAGCCACGAGAGTTTTGAGAACCGGCATGATCCACCGGTGTTATGGTAACCGGCATAGGCAAACAGTATTGTGGTTACCGGCTTAGAGCGCCACGGCTACATTGATCGCGCTGACTTTAGCGGTACACACACACACACACACACACACACAATGAGGTCTAGAGTTCTCTGAACAAGAAAGTATCAAGTGTGAGGGAGTGTCAGCCTCAGCTTGTTTCAGCCAGGGAGATTGATGTTAGTACTTCCTGCTGGCGTCCGGCGGAGGTTGACTATCACAACTACCAGACTGGTGTCCACTTGACCTCCACAAGAATATGTTGATTGTCAGTAGCAGCCTTTAATGTTGTAGGTATTGTCATCTGGTGTTGTTCGCTTGCTGCTGTAGTGAGGCGTCCGCACCCAACTGCAAGTTGATTACTTCCACCAGGTAAAGTTAACAGTTGTCTGCACCAAATGGTGTTAGCTTTATCTTCCACCAAGATTTATTAACAGTAGCCCGCACCATGTATTGTTAATTTTGTGTTCCACTCAGATCTGCTAACACTTGCCTGCACCATATATTGTTGACTTTGTCTTCCACAAAGATCTCATAACAGTTCACTGCACACCATGTAGGGTTGAATTCGTCTTCCACCAAGATCCGTTAACAGCTGTCTTCTCCAGGTAATTCCCTATGCAGGTCTAACTAAACATTCTCAACTATTAATATATATGACAGGCAGTGCTTTCAACGCGTCGTGTTAACTGCCGTCTCCGTAAAGTAGTGTTCATTGTTTCTCGCATAAACTTGTATTTAATGTTGCTTCAATTAAGCAATGTTAACTGTTGCCTCCGTTAAGTAGTGTTACACGTTGTTTACATTAGGGAGGGTTAGCCGTTGCTCCATTAGGTAATGTTAACTGTTATCTCCTTTGAATAGTGTTAATTGTTGCTTACATTAGGTACTGTTAGCTGTTGCCTCCATTAAGTGGGGCTAACTGTTACTTTCGTTATGTAGTGTTAATTGTTGCTTGTGTTAGGTTGTGTTGACTGTTCCGTCCGGTTGGTAGTGTTAGCTGTTGCCTACGGTTGGCAGTGCTTACTAGTTGCGTCTACTAGGAAGTGTTAATTATTGCCTGTTAGGGTGTGTTGTGTTGCGTCTGTTAAATAATGTAGATGTTGCGTCTCTTAGGAAATTTTGTGTTGTGTATGCTAGGTAGTGTTGTGTTGTGTTGTATCTGTTAAATGCTGTTAAGTGTTGAATCTCTTCATGTTAAGTTTTGCTTCTATAAGGTAGCGCTAAGTGTTGCTTTTATTAGGTAGTGTTGTGTTAAGTGTCTGTTAGATAGTGTTAAGTGTTACTTCTGTTAGGTGGTGTTACGTTTTGAGTCTCTTAATGGTAGGCGTTACGTCTGCTAAGTGTAGCGTTTATTAGGTAGTTGTGTTGTGTTTTGTCTCTTAGGTTGGATTAAGTGTTACTTTAGTTAGGTAGAGTTCAGTGTTCAAACTGTTAGTGCTCTGTGTTGCGTCTGTTGGGTAGTGTTAAATGTTACGTCTGTTATGTAGTGTTGTGTTACTTCTATTAGGTGGTGTTAAGTATTCAATCTGTCAGTGTCAAGTGTTGCGTCTGTTAGGTAGTATTGTGTTGTGTTGTATATGTTAGGTAGTGTTAAGTGTTACTTCTGTTAGATGGTGTTAAGAATTGAATGTGTTACTAGGAAGTGTTGCGTGTGTTAGGAAGTTCTAAGTGTTACGTCTGTTTGGTAGTGTTGTGTTGTACTGCGTCTGTTAGACAGTGTTTAGTATTACTACTGTAGGATGGTGTTAAGTGTTCAATCTGTTAATGTCAACTGTTGCGTCTGTTATTTAGTATTTTGTTGTGTTGTGTCTGTTAGGTAGTGTTTAATGTTATTTCTGTTAGGTGGTGTTAAATGTTCTTCTGTTAGTGTTAAGTGTTGCGTCTGTTATATAGTACTGTTTTGTGTTGTGTCTGTTAGATAGTGTTAAGCGTTACTGCTGTTTGGTGCTGTAAAGTGCTGAATATGTTAGTAGTAAGTGTTGCGTCTGATGGGTAGCGCTAAGTGTTGCGTAAGTTGAATAGTGTTGTGTTGTATTGTGTCTGTTAGGTAGTGATGAGTGTTACTTCTGCAAGGTAGTGTTAAGTGTTTAATCTGTTAGTGTTAAGTGTTGTGTCTGTTATGTAGCGCTAAGTATTGTTTTGCATTGTGTCTGTTAGGAAGTGTTTAGTATAATTTATGTTACATGGTGTTAAGTGTTCAATCTGTTAGCGTTAAGTGTTGCATCTGTTAGGTAATGTTAAACGTTACGTCTGTTAGGTAGTGGTAAGTGTTACGTCTGGTAGGTAGTGTTTAGTGTTGCTACTCTCATCACTAGCTAACATTATTGTCATCAGCATGCATTGTCATCATTAGGAAATACTGTCAGTGCTAACAGACACAGTCACCATCTTCCACTCCACTAGACAGAGTTGACCACTGTACAGTGTTGACCGTCACCTACATCATACAGTGTTGACTTTCATTCTTAGAGACAGTGTTGACGGTCTCCTCACTCCCGCGGGCAGTGTGATGGGCAGCGGCGGCAGCAAGGATGTCAGAAGATTTCCACAGGAGACGTTATGTGACCATGATGGCAGCATCAACTGTATAGCCGCCTCTGATGACGAGTCGCTCCTGGTGACTGGTTCAGAGGATCATACCGTCAGAGTCTGGGCCATCGCTGGCGCAGAGGCGGAGTGTATTGGTATACTACGGTAAGACACTTCTCCCGCTACCACTACTCTATCCAGCTTCCTGTGTCCTCCAGCTGTCTGTATCCTCCAAGTGTCTGTGTCCTCCAGCTGTCTGTATCCTCTAAGTGTCTGTGTCCTCCAGCTGTCTGCTTCCTCCAAGTGTCTGTGTCCTCCAGCTGTCTGTGTCCTCCAAGTGTCTGTATCCTCCAGCTGTCTGTATCCTCTAAGTGTCTGTGTCCTCCAGCTGTCTGTTTCCTCCAAGTGTCTGTGTCCTCCAGCTGTCTGTGTCCTCCAAGTGTCTGTATCCTCCAAGTATCTGTGTCCTCCAGCTATCTGTGTCCTCTAAGTGTCTGTGTCCTCCAGCTGTCTGTTTCCTCCAAGTGTCTGTGTCCTCCAGATGTCTGTGTCCTCCAGCTGTCTCTGTCCTTCAGATGTCTGTATCCTCCAAGTGTCTGTGTCCTCCAGCTGTCAGTTTCCTCCAGCTGTCTGTATCCTCCAGCTGTCTGTATCCTCTAAGTGTCTGTGTACTCCAGCTGTCTGTGTCCTCCAGCTGTCTGTATCCTCTAAATGTCTGTGTCCGCCACCTGTCTGTGTCCTCCAGCTGTCTGTATCCTCCAAGTGTCTGTGTCCTCCAGCTATCTGTATCCTCTAAGTGTCTGTGCACTCCAACTGTCTGTGTCCTCCAGCTGTCTGTATCCTCCAAGTGTCTGTGTCCTCCACCTGTCTGTGTCCTCCACCTGTCTGTATCCTCCAAGTGTCTGTGTCCTCCAGCTGTCTGTGTCCTCCAGCTGTCTGTATCCTCCAAGTGTCTGTGTTCTCCAGCTGTCTGTGTCCTCCAGCTGTCTGTATCCTCCAGCTGTCTGTATCCTCCAGCTGTCTGTATCCTCTAAGTGTCTGTGTACTCCAGCTGTCTGTATCCTCTAAGTGTCTGTGTCCTCCAGCTGTCTGTGTCCTCCAAGTGTCTGTGTCTTCCAGCTGTCTGTCTTCTCCAGGTGCTTGTGTCCTCCAGCTGTCTGTGTTCTCCAGCTGTCTGTACCCTCCAAGTGTCTGTGCCCTCCAGTTGTCTGTGTCCTCCAGGTGCCTGTGTCCTCCAGTTGTCTGTGTTCTCCAGCTGTCTGTGTCCTCCAGCTACCTGTGTCCTCCAGCTGTCTGTGTTCTCCAGGTGCCTGTGTTCCCCAGCTGTATGTGTCCTCCAGCTGTCTGTGTCCTCCAAGTGTCTGCGTCCTCCAACTGTATGGGTCCTTCAAGTGTCTGTGACTTTCAGCTGTCTGTGTCCTCCAGGTGCCTGTGTCCTCCGAGTGTCTGTGTCCTCCAGGTGCCTGTGTCCTCCAGCTGTCTGTTTCTTCCAAGTGTCTTTGTCCTCCAGCTGTCTGTGTCCTTCAGCTCTCTGTGTCCTCCAGCTGTCTGTGTCCTCCAAGTGTCTGTGTCCTCCAGCTGTCTGTGTTCTCCAGATGCCTGTGTCCTCCGGCTGTCTGTGTTCTCCAGGTGCCTGTGTCCTCCAGCTGTCTGTGTCCTCCAGCTGTATGTGTCCTTCAGGTGCCTGTATCCTCCAGCTGTCTGTTTCCTACAAGTGTCTGTGTCCTCCAGCTGTCTGTGTCCCCCAACTGTCTGTGTTCTCCAGGTGCCTGTGTCCTCCAGCTGTCTGTGTTCTCCAGGTGCCTGTGTCCTCCAGTTGTCTGTGTTCTCCAGGTGCCTGTGTCCTCCAGCTGTCTGTGTTCTCCAGGTGCCTGTGTCCTCCAGCTGTCTGTGTTCTCCAGGTGCCTGTGTCCTCCAGCTGTCTGTTTCCTCCAAATGTGTGTGTTCTCCAGCTGTCTTTTTCCTCCAGCTGTTTGTGTTCTCCAGGTGCCTGTGTCCTCCAAGTGTCTGTGTCCTCCAAGTGTCTGTGTCCGCCAGCTGTCTGTGTCCTCCGGGTGCCTATTTCCTGAAGGTGTCGGTATACCCCAGGTGCCTGTGTCTTCTAGGTGCCCTTGTTCTTTAGGTGCCTGTGTCCTCTAGGTGTCCGTATGCTCTAGGTGATTGTGTCCGCTAGGTGAATGTGTCATAAATGAATAAGATAACAAATAGATAACATTTTATTGGATTTAGGCAGCCATCGGGCTGAAGATACACAGTTGAAATATTTCAGATATCACAGAAGTGGCAGATCATGATACTTACGAGCTAACTAACCACGCCAGAACTTAAGACCGGAGTGAGCTGGATATTTCCTCTAGGTACGTGCGAGCTCCAGGTGCGTGTTCAAAGGACCCTATGTCTTGCAGGTGCCTGCCCACAGGTCCCTATGCTGTACATATCGATGGCTGATGTGTGTCGAAGCTGTACTTATCCATAAGTCACGCGTGTAGATGACTTGCTTATCCGTGAGCCATGGCGTAGATAATGTGCTTATCTATGCTTCACTGTTTTAAATACTGTACTTATCCAAGCTTCACTGCTGTAAATACTGTAGTTCCATGATTTTCACAGATGTATTTGCTGTATTTATCCGTGGTTCACGGCTGTAAATACTATACTTATCAATTTCATGAGTTAAGGGTGTAAGTGCTGTATTTCTATTGGGGTCACAGATGTAAACTAAGGACATTCTTAAACGTCAGAAGTATAAATATTGTTTACCTCCTTCGCCAGTAGTCATAACTAAGACATGCATTTCCCCAGGGGATCACAACCATATTCTCCTCTTTGAAAATAACCAAAGTCCCTACATCACCTGTGTATTCCCCCAGGGGCCACACCAGCTACATCACCTGCGTCACGGTGTCCGACATCTACGCCCTCAGTGGGTCGGCGGACAGCACCATCAGGAAGTGGGATATCATCTCCTGCGACTGTGTCTATACCTACCTCGGTACGGTCGTCCTCTGTCCTCCTTCCTTCCTCCTTCCATGTATCCCTCGCCAGTCAGGTCTTCATTTCCTTCGTAGGCCATGCATCCCTCACCAGGCAGGTCTTCATTCCCTTCGTAGGCCATGTATCCCTCACCAGGCAGGTCTTCATTTCCTTCGTAGGCCATGTATCACTCACCAGGCAGGTCTTCCTTCCCTTCCGTAGGCCATGTTTCACTCACCAGGCAGGTCTTCATTCCCTTTCGTAGGCTATGTATCACTCTCCAGGCAGGGCTTCCTTCCCTTCCGTAGGCCATGTATCACTCACCAGGCAGGTCTCCATTTCCCTTCGTAGGCCATGTATCACTCACCAGGCAGGTCTTCATTCCCCTTCGTAGACCATGTATCATTCACCATGCAGGTCTTCATTTCCCTTCGTAGACCATGTATCACTCACCATATAGGTCTTCATTCCCCTTCGTAGGCCATGTATCACTCACAAGGCAGGTCTTCCTCTCCGTAGTCCATGTATCACTCACCAGGTAGGGCTTTCTTCCCTTCCGTAGGCCATGTATCACTCACTAGGTAGGTCTTCATTTTCCTTCGTAGGCCATGTATCACTCACCAGGCAGGTCTTCATTTCCCTTCGTAGGCCATGTATCACTCACCAGGCAGGACTTCCTTCCCTTCCGTAGGCCATGTATCACTCACTAAGCAGGTCCTCATTTCTTTCCGTAGGCCATGTATCACTCACCAGGTAGGTCTTCCTTCCCTTCCGTAGGCCATGTAACACTCACTAGGCAGATCTTCATTCCCCTCTGTAGGCCATGTATCGATCACCAGGCAGGTCTTCAAACCCTCCGTAGGCCATGTATCACTCACCAGGCAAGTCTTCAAGCCCCTCCGTAGGCCATGTATCACTCATCAGGCAGGTCTTCCTTCCCTTCCGTAGGCCATGTATCACTAATCAATCAGGTCTTCATTCCCTTCCGTAGGCCATGTATCACTCACCAGGCAGGTCTTCCTTCCCTTCCGTAGGCCACGTATCACTCACCAAGCAGGACTTCATTCCCCTTCGGAGGCCATGTATCACTCACCAGGTAGGTCTTCCTTCCCCTTCGTAGGCCAAGTATCACTCATCAGGTAGGTCTTTGTTCCCTTCCGGAGGCCATATATCACTCACCAGGCACGTCTTCCTTCCCTTCCGTAGGCTATGTATCACTCACCAAGCAGGACTTCATTCCCCTTCGTAGACCATGTATCACTCACCACACAAGTCTTCCTTCCCTTCCGTAGGCCATGTATCACTCACTAGGTCTTTATCCCCCTCCGTAGGCCATATATCACTCACCATGCAGGTCTTGCTTCCTTTCCGCAGGCCATGTATCACTCACCAGGCAGGTCTTCCTTCCCTTCCGTAGGCCATGTATCACTCACCAGGCAGGTCTTCATTTCCCTTCGTAGGCCATGTATCACGCATCAGCCGAGTCCTGTGCTCCGGGGAGTATGTAATAAGCACTTCTCAAGACAAAACGGCCAAGGTCTGGATCTTTGATGTCGATAACATGCAGTTCGATGAAGATTCCTGCTGTATCCGCACATATGAGGTAACGACATTCGCAGCTGTATTACTAGTGTAAGACCATAACACAAAACAATATACAGATAGACAGATATTCTGCAAAGATGAAACTTTAGTAATAAAACTTACAGAACTTAACTTGGGTATGTACGTATATGAAATTACAAGGGTCTTCAAACTAGTCATAGTCAGTATGAGAAAGTATAGAACAATAGAAAATTATCAGAAAACAAGAGTATTAGTCGTACTATATGTACCATAAACATAACTAATTGACATACTAAATTTACCAGAAACAAGGCTAATAGTCATACTAAATGTACCAGAAACCATTAGTCTTAAACCATACCAGTATGGGTGTCAGGGCCACAGTGTGGGTGTCAGGGCCTCAGTGTGGGTATCAAGGCCTCAGTGTGGGTGTCAGGGCCTCAGTGTGGGTTTCAGGGCCTCATTGTGGGTTTCAGGGCCTCAGTGTGGGTTTCAGGGCCTCAGTGTGAGTTTCAGGGCCTCATGTGGGTGTCAGGGCCTCAGTGTGGGTGTCAGGGCCTCAGCGTGGGTTTCAGGGCCTCAGTGTGGGTTTCAGGGACTCGTGTGGGTGTCAGGGTATCAGTGTGGGTGTCAGGGCTTCGGTGTGGATGTCAGTACCTTAGTGTGGGTTTCAGGATCTTAGTGTGGGTTTCAGGATCTCACTGCGGGTGTCAGGGCCTCAGTGTGGGTGTCAGGATCTCAACATAGATTTCAGGAGCTCTGTGTGGGTGTCAGGATCTCATCGCGGATGTCAGGATGTCTTTTGGTGTCATGTTTGATAGTTACTGGGCAGAATGCTTAATAGAACAAATTAGTTCTAGCTACACAACTCATCAAGTTATCATCACAGTTTAATGTCGTATGAAAATATATTTCCCTTAAATCTACAGACATAAAGAGATTAACGATTTTATATAGTGAAAATCTTTGACATACAACATTCTGTGACTGCTGGCTTGACGTCAAATGTACTTGTCCCCTTCGTTGGCAATGAAAATCCTTGTATTAAGAACAAACTGTTCTCCAAGAATTTCGTCACTAATTTTCTGGTAAATTAAAGTATATAATAATTCATATCAGGATATAAGAGTGCATTATATTTCATTTAACGGTACTAATTTCATTTTAAGATCATATTTACAAATCTCTACATTTTTCGTGGTAATATTCTATGTTTATAACCAATCATCACTCTCGATATTTTACTGTAAGGTACCTAACCCTTTCTTCATGTTTAATGACAATTTGTGTATCTGTAAAGGGCAATGGAAAGGAATCGTAGTATACAGAACTGTTCATGAGAATATGTTAGTAGAACTGTTGTCTCTCATCAGCTGCTGATGAGAATAACTTAGGGGACTATTGGCAGGAGCTCCACCACTATGGCGTTCCACAATCAGGTGCTCTACAGTCAGGTGCTCCACAGGGTCACACGGGCGGCATCGTGTGTCAGGTGTTCATCGCAGGTCAGGAGGCTGCAGGTGACCTAGGTGCTGATGGTCTGCTCATCACAGGCAGCCTAGACTGCACCGCACGGCTCTGGTCCATCACCTCCAATGACTGTCTTAAGGTCAGCTGTTTTTCCACACTACAGGGTCATGTCAGGCCAGCTCAGCAGCTTTTCCAAATCAAACACTGTGGCACAGTTGCAGTCCAAACACTTACAAATATCTTCAACCACTCTTGGCTACACAACAAATTTCTAAACATCTGGAAGCTTTCCAACATAGTAATGGCGAAACCTTCCAAGCCACCCAACTCTCCGTCTTCTTACCGCATTACCGGTTTCTTCATGCAGACTCCTTGACAACTGATTTACAACAGAATCAGTGAGAATATTCCCTCCCGTCTCACACATATGATCCTCGGTACTCTGCATCAGTACCATACTATTCAAAGCATCCGAACCACTCCATAACTAACCACCAACCCCTAAGCAGAAATAAAAAAGTGGCACCTGACTCACTTTTCAACAACCTTTATTATATATCTTACTAACCCCATCAAACATAACAATGTCAAAAACATACACACTAAATGATCCGACAAACACTACGCAACGCCCACTAGACATGCAGTTATCTAAAACTTCGCTCCTCAGACATGTATGAGTCATACTTTCTCTTATGCATTCTTCATACCAGTGAACTCTCAGACATCACACTCATGAGGTACATGACAAAACCCAAATATATATATAT
>JAYMFT010032674.1:0-15934 GCA_038088735.1 Panulirus argus
ATGTATGTATATATGTGTGCATGCGGGGGGATGGGGTATTTTTTTCTTCGTCTGTTTCCTGGCGCTACCTCGCTGACACGGGAAACAGCGATCAAGTATAATAAAATAAATAATAAATAATTATTATTATGGATGCCATTTGGTACACTATCATTTCTCCTTTATCATCACTATAATCAGTGAAAACATTATGTGTGGGGACAAGCTCATCAAAATCTATCATTTTATATCAATGTTATGGCTCTCTACTTTTTCAAAAACTTTGATGCTTGTTTTCTCAAAATTTTAATTTTGCACACTCATCACTCTCATTCTGAAAGCCTTGATTTCATGAGTACAATACAGTTCATGCCAACAGAATAAGGATATCTATTAATGACTGAAAGTGTGATGGTGTAGGTTTTGCTTTACTTATGGTTGAAGTAATTTCATACAATTAAACTACCCATTGGATCTTATACAGTCAGAGCCATATGCATATGGTACAGTATTTAGGCTGCACTTGAATTAATTGAGCAGTCCCCAGAAAGAAATTTACAGTCTACTCCACTTCCTGGAGTGCACTCCAAGCTATCTCACACTTTGCTCCTGTTCATCTGATCAGAGCTATGATTTTTTTTATTGCAAAAGTGAGTTGGCATCAAGCATCCAGTCACCATCATCATTCACTTGTTTACATTGTCTTTGATTTAAAATTTTCTTAAGGTGTCTTCAGTTATGTTTGTTGCCTTTTGGTTACAGAGTGGATTTACCATCACTTGAATGACTATTATCCTGTGTTTTGAAAACTAGGAAGAGAACATTAGTGTCAGCTGCCACAATATTTTTTGTTTTTCTTGCTCTTTCTAGCAGATAAAACAGTAATGATTCAAATGTTCATTGTGGAAGTATTTGCAGTTTTATGTAGAGAAATATGTTGACCTTATGTCAAGGTTTGATTTTTGATAATGTTGATTAATATTTTTTGATTCATCCTAGGATTAGGTGGCTCTTGAAAGATTATGTAGACATGCAGTAAACTTGACAATTCAGGTGAAGACTTTTAGGCTAAGTATATTAGCATAGGTTTAAAACTAGGTTGATTTCAGCCTTGTTAACCAAACTAACATCAGTAAAGTGGCAGAGCTGGCTTATTTCAATAATTTGCCTATTATAACAAAACAAGAAGAATGTATCAGGCTAAATTATTTATTCATAGATGATTGTTCCAGAAAAATGTTTCCACTTAATATGAGAGATTTTAGATTATTCTGGATCAGAAATTCACTTATTTGGGATCATTTGTGTCAGCAAAACTGGGGTTATAGGCAGTGCAATTCTTGTTGCTGTTTGAAACATACGGATAGTTACCCAAAAAAGGATTTTTCTCTCCAGGGTTGGTTTGTCTCATGAACTTTGAGAATCTCTAAGATCACTGGATGTTAAAGACCTCTAACCCCCCTTCCTTCTTGGAAGGTACCATCACTTACTCCTCACTACCCACCTCCTCAGCTTTATACTATATCTGATTTGAACATTCCTGTTCAGGATAAAAGAATGTATAGTTTACAAGCTTGTTTGTTTCAGGATAAAGCACTGGCTTCATCATCTGAAGAGGAAGAAATGGAAAAGGATGTAGAAAAGCAACAGTCACGATTACAGGAAAGTGGAAGTGAAGGTCCTAGAGCTAACAAGAAAGAACGGGCTGTAGCACTAAAGGATGCTGTGAGTAATTGATTGTTGTGCTCAAAAATTTCTCCACTTAACTGATTACTCTTAGCAAGAAGGACTTAGTTATATAGAATGTCAAATTTATATAAGCTGTTTCATCTGCTGCTTAATGTCTTTTTTAAAAGAAGTTTGCTTGCTCTATAAGCACTGTTTAAGAAAAGCATTGTAAGTTGTAGATGAGTTTAGGTTTTTGAGAATAATGATCTGTATGATAACAAAAAAGCTGATGTTGATAGTTGAGCTTTTGGAAGGAAGAAAAATAGAAAGTACAATACACTGAAAGCAAGAAGAATGTTTGTTAGAATAGTTGTCCTAAATCTGAGACGTGAATATGAAGCTCTCGTGTGGATAGGTTACGATAATTAAAAAGAATAAGGGCATATTGTATGGAAGATTGACTGAAAATGATATGTGAAGGATATGTACATAGAGATCATTAGAAAGACTCATGGATGAAAGTTTTTTAAAGTGGTATTACTTCTATGGTGTAGTGGTTAGTGTTCCTGACCGTAATGCATTCAAGGGCCGCCCAGGGTCGAGTGCATAGGTTCCAATCCTGGTTGCGGTGATTGGTCCACAGTCAACCCAGCTGTTCACCCATTCCTAGGGGATAGTCAGTGAAATGGGTACCTGGCGATGCTGTTTCCTGTGGGGCGGGGTGGCACCAGGAATGCATGGAGGCAAGCAAGTATGAATATGTACATGTGTATATGTGTATATGCATGGGTATGTATATGTATGTATATATGTGTATGTTAATATGTATATGTATGTATTGTGCATATATGTGCATGTATGTATAAATGTGTGTATATGAGTGGATGGGCCTATCTTCATCTGTTTAGATATGTAGGTAGTTGAATTGATCTATCGGTTAATAAAAATTTTAATGTTTGTCGTGTTTTGAAGAAATAAACACATAGAATTTGTCACTTGGATTTTTTTTATGTGAATATGAGACTTTTCATTTCCAGGGCAACAAGTTTTACAGTCAAGGGCAATTGGAGGATGCTGTAGCCAAGTATACTCAAGCGATGGCTTTAGATCCTACCAATGCCATACTACCAGCAAATAGGGCTATGGCATATATTAAGTTAAAGAAGTGAGTTATACAGTATTGTTCACATATCTTTATTTCTGTATATTTCTTCTTCCAGAGGATGGAAATTTTGTTTTTACTATTTGTTTTTTCTCTATTCATTTCCAACATTCAACACATGAAACTCAAAATAGAGATTTGTGTAATATGACCCAGCACATTTTACTTATCTTGAAAGGTTCAGGTTAAAGGCCAGTGGTATCAGTGGTGTATTGAAGGTAACAGCAGGCAGTAATAAATATGACTTTTGACCTGACCCTAATGGGTAAGGTGAAAGACTGGTATAGCTCAAAGCTTGGTGTAGAGAAGATTTGTTTGACTAAATTTTTATGGGTCATGTCGGACACCCTCACTACACCAGAGCCTTTGCCCTGACCCTTACAGGTCATGTCAAAAGCTGGTGTTGCAAAGGGTGTTGTGAAGATGGTCTTTGACCTGACCCTTAAGGGTTGTGCCTAGAGCAGGTATAGGTCAAACCCTAGTGAAGTGAGGGTATGTTTAACCTGACCCATAAGGATCGTTCATATGCATCTTTACGATACCAACACAGTCCTTTGATCTGGTTGTCTCAGAGATGAGTGATGTTGAAGTTATAATGAAACTGAAGGTGTGGTGAAGGTGACCTTTAATTTTACTTGTAAGGGTTCAGGTTAAAAGCCAGTGAGGTCAAAGACATAGTGAAGATGAGTGCATAATAAGGATAAAGTAAAATGAAGATAACAGTGTAGTGAAGATTAGTGTGAAGTAAATAAGGGTGTAGTAAAGATGAGGATGTACTAGATTTTTTTTTATAGACAAAATGGTATGCCCTTCTCGTGGCCATCTCATTTATATTGTACTCTACCTTTACTTATACTTTCTTGCCCCAGGATCCACATCCATGGGGTTCCACAACAATCAGGAAGCTAGCCATACCTGCTGGGTGGGACCACTGATGAAGAAGTGTGGTGATGTTGATATGTCTGTGGAGGTAATTACAGGACAATTGGGAAGTATGTGTTCAATCTTCAAAAAGGAAGTTGCATCTTGGGCATGAGGGGCCTTGCGATATGTTAGATTAGTGTTTGCATTGTAATGAATGGTATTCATGTGGCATTAACTAGTAAATATGTGGCAAATGAAGTTGCAGATGGATGTATATCTATTGGAAAGTTTAAGATTGGGTTTGAAGGGTTGTTGTTTAATGCTTGTTAAGCCTTTACTGTGTGTATGCATTTCTTTTTTTTTTTTTTTTTTTTTTTTTTTTTTTTTTACCTGTGAGTAGGGGTTGTGAACTGTGAAGCATTCTGTTTATATCCATGCATATTGAGACACTGAACATGAGCCTTTAAGGAGAATTTCCATTCCTCACTTGGTTCCTTTTTTTTAGAAACTGAAATACAGGAAGGGAGGGTTTCTGCCCCCCCTGCTCTGACCTCTTTTAGTCACCTTTGATAAATAATTTCAAAGTGTTTGTTTATTGAAACATGACAAACAAGTGTAATTTACTACTTTGGTGAACAGCATTGCACCACATTTTTAGTAGGAAAAGGAATTGGGAAAGCTAAAGAAGATCTAGGCATCTAGTAGTGCTTATTTGAGGACATTTACTAGTATTTCCTCTGTTTAAAATATCTACAAATATAAATAGGTATTTACAAACATAAATAGATATTTACAAATATAAATAAGATGTTTGCAATGTGTACTATAGATATGTTTAATAATAGACTTGATAAATACTTTGCTTCAGGTCCACGACTTTCATTCATTATTTGCATCTTCATAGTCACAGTGACAGTTGTCAGGTTATGCTCTTTGAGTTGTATGTTTGCCTTATAACTTTTACCACACTAATCTGTGAGTTTCTGATATCTTTCACAAACATCCTTAAAAGGATCCAATGGTCTGTTGCTTTTTTGAATTCCTTTGTATTCCTTTTATTCTTTTTTTTTGTGTGTGGTAGAAACTGCACCAAAACTTCTTTCAGGGTTGGCGGTTGGGGTAAGCATGTGTCCTGATTGGGGCATGCCACGTTCCCGCCAATGGGTCAGTCTCACAGTTGTCACCGTTTTGTGCAGATTAGTACTACTAGTGCAATTTGGGTACACCTGCTAATGTGATTTTACTTCACCCCACTGTGTTTGTGTTTGTAATTATGGCATTCAAACATCCAGCAACATTTCCTACCCCAGAACCAGCAGTTAGATAGAAGAGAACCTCTCTGACCTTAGAAACAAGCTGATGCTGGTGAAGGAGCATCAGTTTGGTAGAAAGTGCACCAAAACTTTTGTGAGGGTTGGCAGGTGGAGTAAACTAGGGTCATGGGTGGAGTGTGTCATGTTCTCACCAGCAGGTCAGTCTCGCAGTTAGCACCATTCTTTGCGGATCTGTGCTACATGTGCAATTTATTTATACCTGCTAATGTGATTTTCCTGCAACCTGTTGTCTTTGTATTTATTGACATGACATCAAGACATCCTACAACATCTCCTACCTCAAAACCAGCAGTAAGGGATAAAGGAGCATCAGCATTTGGGCATGCTTACAACCTGGGTGAATCTACAATCCCACAACATAGAGAACAATGCAGAGAAAATTTGAAGTATTGTGGTCCACTTTATTCCACCGTCTACCATGGTAACCATAAGGGTTAGAAATCTGTTTATGGAGAAAATGCTCTTGATATACATAGAGCATGAGACAAAAAAGAAAAATAGCCTTAGTAACCTTCAGCTCAGGTCTAAAGCTCTATAGATATATATGCATTTGTCAAGAAGACAAAATAGCTGAGTTAGAGCCATTTCAATCAAGCAAAGGATGGCTAGATAAGTTTGTTGGATGTCAGAAGCTACATAACTTGAAGGTAAAGGGAGAATCCACCAGTGATATGTGGGATTTCTCTTTGTGCAGGTTTTTCACTGACCATAACCCCTGCAGGAAGCAAGGATGGGCAGTTTCTGAATTATTTGATATATTTGAAAAAACTGAATATCCAAAATTTTTCTTATTCAATCAGCTGAATTCCACTAGCTTATCAGATAGCAGAGTGTTTACTGTACACTCTTTTAAAACTTTGCCAAAGTTTCTGATTATTCTGTGATTGTTATGTATTTCATTTACATCTAATCATTTATTCATTGTTTTTTTTACAGAGAAGTTAGATATTAGAGTATATGGTTGAGAGAGCTGAAGAGGGTGTGCAGAAATGGTTTGGACATGTTGAGAGAATGACTGATGAAAGGTTGACAAAGAGGATATGAGTGTCAGAAGTGGAGGGAACAAGAGAATGGGGAGACTGAATTGGAGATAGAAGGATGATGTGAAAAAGATTTTGGGCAAATGGGACCTGAATATGTAGGAGGGTGAAAAGCATGCATGGAATAGAGTGAATTGGAATGATGTGGTATACTGGGGCCAATGTGCAGTCAGTGGACTGAACCAGGGCATGTGAAGCATCTGGGGTAAACCATACAGAGGTCTGCAGGGCTTGGTTGTAGATAGGGAGCTATGGTTTTAGTGCAATATATATGACAGCTAGAGAATGGACATAAATGATTTGGCCTTTCTTCATCTGTTCCAGGCGCCACCTTGCTAATGTGGGAAACGGCAGTATGTATATAAGAATTACTTGCAAATACAAGAAAGTTTTCACATAACAAATAGTACACAAAAGGAAAATAGAAATACCTGAAATACCTGGTAATTCCATTAAGGCAGGCTCCTTCACCCCTTTAGTAGTATCTGATATCTTTCCTATCTTGCCTAGTGTCATTGCCAAATGAGGGGAGCAGACATACCGATACATAAATGAGACCGATGAGAATATATCAAAGCATTCATTGTGTGTTTCAAAATGTAAAGTAGGGCAATTGTATCAATACTTTTCTGTTGACTTTATATTTTTATATAAATTCATTTTAGTACTTTTGGTCACACCCATATGCAGAATAGATTATTAAGTCAAGCTGTGAAATTGAAAATTGTTCTGTTTCACAGGTAGCCTTAATTAGCATTGTCTTCCCCAGATTAGTTTTTCAATATTTCAACTACTTTAAAGCTAAATTGTGTTGAGTGGGAGTGCCGGCATTAAGAAAATGATGAATATCGTCTCTTATTTTGAGTTTTTATATATTTTTCTTTACCCACTTGCTATTCCAGCTTAGTAAGGTAGCATCAAGAACAAAATATGAACAACAGCCTCATTTGAAGACACTTTGTTAACTGAAGTTTCATATAATACGAATGTGTGTGTTTTAACTTGTGTATACTTTTTTTTATCTAGATACACTGCTGCAGAAGCAGATTGTAATAGGAGCCTGAAACTGGATGCTGGATATATAAAAGCCTATCTGCGTCGTGCCACAGCTTGTATCAACTTAGGGAAGACCAAGTTAGCTGTCAAAGATTACAAAAAGGTTAGTTTATGTTTACTGTTGACCACTTTAACCCTGAAATAGAATTTAAAAGTGTTACAGTTTTGCAGCATAAAGTGATTATAGTTAGTTTCTTTTCTTACCAATGGTATAGCTCTTTGAGCATTTGGGAGAGCTCCTGCTTGGTGGGGTGATTAAACCACCATTTTGTCTGAGAAATTTGGTGTATCCATAAATATTCAATCCCTTCAACCATCATATAACATATGAGGCAGGAAGATGCTTATTCACATGACTCAATGACCATACAGCCACCTTCCTAGGTACATGGTGTCACAACTTAGAGGTGGGGTATTGCCAGTCACCCTTTACCGACAGACATGAAACTTGCATGCAGGTTCGTTACATACTTGCTGACCATTCTTGACATCAGATTGTGATATCTTCACTTTTGGTATCTTCACTTTCATATCTGGTCTTCAGAAGTGTTGGATGAGTATCACTGCCTTATATTAATGGGTTTTCCTTAATTGAAATCAAGAGTACCTTGTTGAGAACTGGTGTACATGGTTACATTATCAATATCAGCTGCCAGACCATTTTAATGACCAGCCTAACCTCTGCTTTTTGTTTCTGTTCTACTCAGTACTGATTTTTTCAAATCTGTTGGTATCATTTAGAGGTTTTTAATTTATGAAGAGTGCTGGCGTTACACCTTCCACTGTCATTGTTACTGCCACTGAGGTCAGTCACTCATTAGCATGAGATATCTGTAGAGAGGTAAGAAGTGTCAGTTTAGTGACTGCCATTGTAGTGTTAGCATTTAAAAGAAAATTTTTAAAGAAAGCATTTGAGTGAGGTGAAGGGGATCACCAGTAAGAATGCTGTGCATGTGGTGGAAGAACAAACAAAAGCATGTATGTATGAGTGGTATTGATATGGATGAATTTACAGAGATTTTTAGTTATTGTTGTAGTAAATGGAGACAAGCATTCAGAGTAAAAACTGAATTGATATTATCTTGTTTTTTCCTCCTAAACTTTTGCAGGTCTTACAGTTAGAACCATGGAATAAAGAAGCTAAGAAGGAATTAGAGAAATTGGAGAAAATTCATGACGTGAAAGATGGAGGAACAAAAATATCAGAAAAACAAGACGTAAAAGATGTCAGTAACCAGAAAAATGTACAGTGCACTTCCAGGAATAATAGGAAAGACAACCTGCTCTGTGAAAAATTCATTGGAGTAGAAGAACCAATCATGCAAGTGGATATTCCAACCAGTCAGCAAAGCCAAAGGAGGGAAAAATTAGTTGGTAATGCAGTGAAATTTGATAAAAGTGAAGAATGTGGTAAGAAGCTGAATATTGTTGAAGTGAACAGTAATCAAGACACTTTGTCTAACCTAATAGAATCTGATTGTGTCCTTCCCCTAGAAAAACCTCCTCATCTCAGATCACAGGTAAATTTGATTGTACCATTGCACTTATCTCTACCCAGGTTCAGTTTGTTTCACAGACTGTGGGAATCTTTGTAATTCCCAGAGCTTTTGACCTATCTAGTGATGAAGTAAATGCCTTTCACCCCTTGCCAATCATTCATTCTGTGGTGGTATGCTCACTTCCTTCCAATCAGAAGTCACCACCAGGCAATGATGTCATTCCTCCAGCTTAGAGGCTGCACCAGGATAACCACTAAATGATTAATTGGATCTTCAAGCATATCTGTTGCGTCCAGCCTTGTCTTTGTCAGGCTTCCTTCCACCAGGAGCTACATATTAGTGGAGTATATATGGTCTGGGCTTTGTTTCGAACACCTTGTAAAGGTGTTCAAGAATGTCTTGACGTAACAGTAAGGTGTCCTGGTCAGCTGATAGCCTGGAGCCCAGCCTACCTACCAGCCATCAATAGAACCAGTGATGAGTACTATTATGTGTTTCAACTAGGGTGTAGTCTATACCACAGAGCCCCACTTAATGATTGAGTACATTCCTGTTGGTCTGTCACTTGTGACACATCGTTGTGTGAGCAAAAAATTTTACCTTCCTAACTCTCATGTATGGACTATACCTGAAGGAGCATATCAACATTATACAGAGGTTTTTCAATTTAGAGAGATAAGGTATTCTTTTAACTGGCTTGGAGATGAGAATCACATAATTGGGTGATATATTTACATGTTAAAGAGGGGATAGGTTCCAATGGAAAACACATTCAACACTTTTTCCCCCTCTTCAGCAATCTCCTCTCTCCCCTACAACTCCCTCCCCAGCACCTTTCTCCCTACCCAGAACTCCCTCTCCTCCCCAGCACCATCCTCCATCCCATATACATCAGGCTGCCAGATTGTTTTTCTATGGACAGCAGGATAAAAGTTCATTATCAAATAAAAAGGCTCCTCATTGAAAAAAAATTGATCTTTACAGTCGAAAAATCTGTTGATTTAGGTTTTCCTACCTTTAGGGAGTATGCATTGTGCAGTGTATGGACCGGCACCCTATCAAGGTTGATATCCAAGCCAACAGAAATGTATTTAGGGAAAGAGGCATTCAAATGGATCCTTTCATTCCTATTATTAACCTGTGTTTTCCAATTTGCAACAAGGAGGACTGGCTACAGTTGCCATAATTTTGGTTTAACCTACTAGAATCGGATTTACCCCTTTCTTAGTGTAAATTCGGATTATGTTCCTCAAAACTGATTGGCTTTTCAGGGTTTAGTGATTATGATATGTCCAAGTAGGAGAGACGATTTTAGTGCTAGAATTTCTTTGGTTGTACAGTTCCACTTGAATGGTTCTATTTCTACATTACATCAACCTTGGGTCAGGAGCTCAGCATTGAAACAGTTTTTGAACTTGCACATGTGAGTTTTCTTAAGCACTTGAGGCTTGATATTTGGGAATGTGACCATGATGTACTTCATAATATTCATGTGTCTACTCAAGGACAGTATCACAAAGTTTTGGACCATTTTCAATTGTTCTATTCTATGAAGATTCAGATTCTCCTGGGATTTCTAAAGCTCTTTATTTAGATTTTTTTCAGCCTTTTTTTCATTCAGAAAGGCTAATAATACTTGTATTCGACAGAGCACCCTTTAGGATCCTATGTCACTGGCTTTGGGAATAGCCTGTTATAACTTACATAAGTATCCCTGGGGATGGGGAGAAAGAATACTTCCCACGTACTCCCTGCATGTCGTAAAAGGTGACTAAAAGGGTAGGGAGCGGGGGGCTGGAAATCTTCTCCTCCTGTTTTTACTTTTCCAAAAGAAGGAACAGAGATGGGGGCCAAGTGAGTATTTTTCCCTCTAAGGCTCAGTACTCTGTTCTTAACGCTACCTCACTAACACGGGAAATGGTGAATATGTATTGAAAAAAAAAATTAGATAGGATGGCTTTGCAGGACATGTTTCATAGGAGATCTTTTAACATCCCCCCCTTTCCCTTGCATCATATATGGGAGTTAGCAAAGGTGTTGCCCTCCTTACAGTCTTGTTTTCTTCTGGCTGTCAAGTAATAAGATACTTCTCATTTCAGATGGTAACATGCCTTGGCTTAAGATCTTTCCAACCCCGGATTTTAGCAAGAATAAACTTATAAGCTTTGAAATAGTCTTATTATGTTGCATCTATAAAATCTACTGTTGAAGAATTTCATTCCCTTTGTCTAGTTTAATATCTCAGAGAATACCTTGGGATCAACAGAGATTAGCAAGGGAATCCCATTTTGGATTGCCTGGACTGTTTGAATTCCTCTTTTAGGGAACTTTTCATTTTGGATTAAGATTTTGTTGGCTCAATCTAACCTCATTGTCAGAGCCATGCATGAAAAATACATTTATACCAGGCTTTCTGAGGAAGCTTTTCTTTTAGGAGTTTTACAGAGGTCACTGACATTCCTCAATGCTTTTCTCAATAAGTTACATGCTCAAGATGCCACTTATCATCCTTGCAGGCATTGGGTATACCTTCTGCAGGGCAGAGGATTGTTAGAGTAACAGAGTAACTCTTAGTTATGTCTCTGGTTGCCGTATATCTTAAGAAGTTATTCTTAAGCCCTCCACTTTCATTTTGATAAACTTTCATAGCTCAGAACAAACCAACCCTGGAGAGAAAAGTGAGTTTTGTAGAATGGAAGATTGTCTCTCTCTAGGGTGGTGTCATCCGAGCAAATGTTTTAATTGTATTTTCCCACTACCATCCATTCTGTTTCAGGAAACCTTTCTCTTAACTGACAGTTATCACTATTGGAGTGACATCCTTTCTTTCCAAGGAAAGAATTAGGAGGTGGCCAGCTGGTGGAGCCAGACAACCAATAGGATAATGATATCATCTCAGGGTGGTGACTGCCAATTGGAGGGAAGTGAACCTAAAGTGAGCCAGAGGTGTTACTACTAAATGGGTGGTCACTGAAGGATGAGAGGCATTTATTTAAAAAGAAAGGTAAGGGGTCAAAGGCATTTAATGCTTGTGGACTATAGAAATTCTCATAGCTTGAAGGACACTGCCTCAGAGAGAAACCAATTAACATTCTCCAAAACATTTTCTTTTTCAATTGTAAGCAAGGAATTGCTAATAATGTAGAAGTTGGAAGTTGTAGTTAAAGCATCATGAAGGGAACAGAAGTTTGAGCATTTGGAAATTATTACTTTTAAGAATGGCAGAAAAGCTGAGGGTGTGAGTTTCTATGCGAAGAGTTGGAGGTGCACTGGGAGCTTTTATGGATGGGAACATCTCAGTTGTAGAGTTTGCATGATGTGATTGCTTGTTACAGTTTTTACATATTGATTTTTTTTTTCATAAGATAGAAATATGCAAAAGAAATGAGCAATATAAGTTTATATTCTTTAAGATATGGTTGAGATCAGAAGAACAATTAAGGTAGAACATTTCTAGGTATGCATAATGTGTAACATATGAGAAAAGGGATGGATGGGGTTTGCTAGATCAAGTGGTAGTAACAAGTAGGTTAACCTTTCATTTTAGATGGTGTAGAAATAGAAATGTGAATGAATAAGTGAGAAGGATAAAATTAGAGAAGTTGAGAAATGAAAGTTCAATACTTGGCTTCCCTAGAGAAGTTAAATGAGAAGCTGTTACTTTCATGGAACATTACAAGTTGAGGTTGAAGTGCTGTAGAGGCATTTAAAGTGTGCATTTGTAAGGGCTGACAAAGACTTGTGTAACAATTTAGTTATGGGTTGTGGAAAGGAAGGTGCATATTTGAGAAGTTTTTTGAGGAGAAAAAGAAAGTTTGTAAGAAGCCGAATCTTTCAGAAAAAAGTGATGAGTATAGGGCTGAAGAAGAAAAATATGAAGTCCTGAACAGATGAGTTTGAAAGCTGATACATAAGGATTTAAGTTAAGCAAATGAGGATCTGAGTAAAATGAATGAGAATGTAAAAGAGAGTAACGAGTTATTTTAGAGAGAGATAAGTAAATGTAACAACAGTGTGGTCAGTAAGGAGTGGGAATGCACTAGACAAGATAGGGAGAATGCTTGTAACAAAGGCTGAAGTTTGTAAGAGGTGAAGAGAGTACTTTAAAGAACTGATTATTGATGATGGTAAAAGAGATTAGGCTATTGTTATTATATGATTATAGGAAAGGTGAAAGATGATTAGATATAGGAGAGAAAAGGACTTTATGTTGGAGGAGGTGATAAGAATGCTAATGCATCTAAAGAATGGAAGAGCTGGAGATATAGAGGGAGTGGTGAATGAGATGATGAAGAAAGCAAGTGAAAATGTCGTTAACAGATTTTCAAAATGTGCTTGGTAGGTACAGGAGAGAAGACATTAAATTTGAAAAGCTGGGGATGTAATGGTGAATGAGATGGTGAAAAGAGGTGAAATAGGCATTGAAAAGATGTTCAGAATGTGCATGGAAGATAGAATAATGGCTGCTTGCTTGATGACTGGATGAAGACAGTAATTGTGTCAGTGTATGATGGTAAGGAGTAAATGTGATTGTACAAATTACACAGGATTAAACCTTCTTAGCTAGTTGGCCAGGTGTATGATAGTAGGGCTGATTGCAGTGAAAGGATTAGTAACCTCTCTGTAGGTGAAGTAAAAGATAAAGTTAAAAAGGCAAGTTGGGGTGTGGGCCAAATTTTTGTGATTAAGCATATAGTTGAGAAACCTGCACAGGAAAAAAAGAGAATATTTGCATCATTTATATATTAGAAAGAATTTACTAAAGTTGATAAGAAAGCTTTATAGGAAGTTTTTATCCAGTATGATGTGCATGGAAGACTGTTTATGAAAACTTTTTGTGTTGGAAGAAGTTCATGTGTGAGAGTATGTGGCATAAGTACATGGTTTCGGTCAGTGTAGGAGTACCTATTGGTTGTGTATTGTTACCATGGTGTTTTTTTGTGATTTTATGCATAAGTTGTTCCTAGTGATGAGAATAGGATAGGATGAAAGGGTTTACTAATGAATCATGTTGAAAAAAAGGAAAATAGAAATTACTA
Organism: Panulirus argus; assembly: GCA_038088735.1. NCBI lineage: Eukaryota > Metazoa > Arthropoda > Malacostraca > Decapoda > Palinuridae > Panulirus > Panulirus argus. The sequence goes on from JAYMFT010032674.1 coordinate 13,642, forward strand.
CAGCTATTATGCAGAAAAATCTATTTTGTAAGTTGAATCAAGGGAAGAGTTTGATAGTATAATTGGTTGGTTTGATGATATGTGTAAGAGCAGGATGCAGAAAATATAAAACAACATATTGAAAGAGATGGGATGTTGCAGAATAACCTCAATTTAAATGCAGAACATTTCTGTAATGCTGCTGTTGGATATTAAGGTATTAGGTAAGTATTAGGGAGGTCAACATTCCTTAGGATTCTCAGGAATCTTTAATATCTGTAACACTACCTTATGTTGAAAGTAGTCTTGCAAGCGGATTAGAGCATCAGTTCTGCATGACTCTTGCTGGCAGTTACTATTTTGAAATGAAAACAACTTTCTATAAGTGGCAATTGGTTGTCTAACTAATTATTGAACTGCTTATCTATATGGTTTCTCCCATCCACCACACTTGGTTCAATTTTAGAGGTTGTGTTCTATTAGTATATTGAAATTTACATTAAGTAAGAGTAGGCCTATACCAATTGACCAAGTTTTCTCATTTTTTAAGCTTGAACACTGCACATGTTGTAACTATTAACAGGTAAACCTGCATTTCGTTTATTTCCTTTTGTGAGACACTAGACTGGATACTTAAGTATTCTTGAACATCTGTGACAAGGTATGGGATTGTGTTTATATAGCAAGAAAAAAATATTGTAATCAAGAATGACTCAATTGTCACCCACAAAGTTCAAGTTGAGAAGTAAAAATGGAACTAGGTTTGAAGATTTTATGAAGAATTTCTAGGGATCAGTTTAAGGGAATAAGGTTTGTTTGTTTTAGTAACATAATATTTAAGGGCTTTTTCCTTAATCCTCTCTTCTACAGAAACCCTTGAGGAGAATTCAAGTAACTGATGTTCCTACAAGAGAAAGTATCCAGAAATTGCTGAAGACATCAGCATCTGTTAAGGGTACCAGAACCAAGAATGACTCCCATTTCACTGATTGCTTAACAAAATCAGTAGCAGATGCTTCATCACCATTAGAGGTTAGATGTTGATTCTACTGTGGTGGAAGTGTGTGAATGCAATAAAGATGTTTTGTGCAGAGGTGTTGGAAGCTCTGGAAATGGTAAGAAAGAAAATAGGTTAGACAGTTTCCTTTCCAGAAAGTGGAACACTAAGTAATGCAAATAACAACAGGCCATTAGGTCCTTTTGAGACTCTTAGTGATAGCAGAAGAGATTGGAAAAATAAGAGTTTAGCTTAAAGAGAGTGGAAAAGCAAATAAGATACGAGATTTCAGGGTATGTTCCTAAATTTAGACATCCAGAACACATTTCCTTAACTCCATACCTGTTCACTGTTTCCTACCTTAGCAAGGTAGCATCAGGAACAGACAACAAAGCCTTAGCTTAGCTCTTTTTTTCAGTTCCTTCTCTTGGAAAGCAACAATACAGCAGGGAAGGATTTTCAGCCTCTTGCTCCCACTTCTTGTAGTCACCCGAAATATGAAATATTTTTCAACCCTGTTACCTTCGTTTTAACCTCCTCCTGCTTTCCCTTGTACATTCCCAAGTCATTTGCACTCCTTCCCTGTAAGGACCACCCAAATGCCTTTGTTTTCTCTTTCACTTGCAACTTTACTTCATCCCACCACTCACTACCCTTTCTAATCTGCCCACCTTCCTCCTTTTGAATGCCACATGCATCATTTGCACACTGCTTCCCTAGACACCTCCCATTCCTCACCTGCTCCCCTTGCTTCATTTATTCTCATCTTTTACCATTCTACACCCAATTTCTCATAGTATTTCTTCACACAAATCTCTCTTCCAAGCTCACTTACTCTCATCACTCTTTTCTCACTGATATTTTCCTCTTTTCCAAAAACCTCTACAAATCTTCACCCTCGCCTCCACAAGATAATGATTGGACATCCCACCAGCTGCCCCTCTAAGCACATTTACATCCAAAAGTCTCTCTTTTCCATGCCTATCAATTAGTGTGTAATCTAGTTGCTGAAAATATCTCCTACTCACATATGTATGCTTGGGTATTTCTGTCTTTTTAAATCAGGTATTCCCAATCACCAGTCCTTTTTCTGTGTTGTGACACAACACCACAAGCTGTTCACCATTTCCTCTCATATCACTGAATACCCCATGCCTCCGAATTATACCCTCAACTGCCACATTACTCACCTTTGCTTTAAATCACCCATCACTTACATCTGGTCTCTTACATCAAAACTTGACAAAAATCCCCAGCTGCTCCCAGTACACTTGCTTCTTATGATTTTTTTTTTTTTTTTTTTTTTTTTTTTTTTGT
>JAYMFT010032685.1:0-15933 GCA_038088735.1 Panulirus argus
GAGAGAGAGAAAAAGGTGTTATTGGTCTGCCCTCTGCGTGTGAAAAGTCACCTTTGGTGAGGTTGTATCACTGGGAGGAGTCTTTTCAAAGAACTCTCCACTGCAAATGAGTCTACATTTCCTTGCTACTGGAATTAGCGCAGCCTTGACCTGCAGGAATCTTTAAGAGTGGTCCTGGATAACACCAGGAATCTCATAGAGAAAGAAAACTTGAAGAAAGATATTAGAAATGATGTAGAGCTGGGAAATGAAACATCTGTTCAATCAGTGAATATCTTTAATATATATTTTAACCACAGGAAATTGTCCCATCTAATCACAGCTGATGGACAGCTGTTGCCACACACACACACACACACAGTAAACAATGCACCAGTGAAGCTATACGCGACTTGGTGTACGGGAAACAGACAAGGTTGCACAGATATCTCATCAGGTTTCTCGACACTGCAAGACCGTTGCATATATATATATATATATATATATATCATCAGGCAAACCTGATCACGCGAGGAAATTGTGGACAACCATTTAATCGAACCTGCCATATAATTGCAAAATACTCTACGGAAGGTCAAGCAACCCGAGTATAATAGATTGTTAGTATTGACATCAAGCAAAGTTGTCTAACTATAAATGTAGATTTACATGAGTGTAGTGTCTCCTTATGGTGATCCACAAGTACAATGGGGAGGAGGTAGCTGAAATATGCAGTACAGTGATAAGAATAGTGCAACACGTTAGGAATACACTCATATCTTGAAAGTGTTGCTCGGGAGGTCTCTTGTGAATCCAACACAAACACCAGCGTATCACATCTCACACTTCGATGCCTAACACGAATCTAGAAAGTATAGTTATATCCAGTACAGTCATTAATACATCATTCTAGAGCAAAATTCAAGATCAAATCGTGAGAATGTAAGTACAGCGTGGATTCACACTCACTGTTACCAATGCCTGATATGATGCACATGCAATCACAATGCTGCCATCGTAGGTCCTCATCCTCAGCTGTTTTGGTTATTCCCAGTATAACTTATAAGAAAAAATATCAAGTTTTCATATAAAAAGTAAGTTCATCTAGGAACTAAAATTTTAGTTAAGACGCAACGTACAGAATATGTACAAACATTATACGGCCAGTAATGGACCTTGTTATGGTTTATTGAATTTCGGTGGTAAAGAATCAGCATCTCATTACTTAACATAAAGACGCTGTTCGCAGCGTTCAGTCGTGTTTGTCTGTAAGTTAAAAGGATCAAAGTGCACGGAGTAGGTAAGTCATACAGTGACACTTTCAAAGTGCGTTCTTGTCTCATGAATTGTCGGTTCATATAGGCATCTACAGCCTCATAAGGTGAATGGTGTCCGTAACTCCCATACACTCACGAATAGAGAGAATGTAAGACATTCTCTCTCTCCAACCCTGTAGCAACGAGGTAATGAAGATAGTACTAAGTAAGTATAGGCTTGGATTACTTTTCCTTCCACCTCGATGACAAAGAATTTTGATTCTTGAATCCATTAGCCACGCAGCTTCCGAACCTCTGTGGTAACGCTTTCGATCAAGTCACATTATCACTTCAACAAGAACTTTGAACTGCTTTCCAACCAGTCCAGACACTTAAGGTAATCATATCATTACTTTAACAAGAATGTTAAACTGCTTTATGGTTTCAGAATACTGATTAAATCATTACATTGCAAAATTTCTCTTAGTTTATGAACAACTCTTAACAAAGCACCTTGAATTATCATTAAATAAAGTACACACTATTTTCAGACATAACGTTACAGTATACAAAATATATATACACGATATTACATTGCAACAGATCAAGATAAGATGATATACGACTCAGCCGCACGTCATAAAATCTTACTCATTACACTATGGAAAATTACAAATGGCCAGTCCATTTGATTACCTTTTTGAGATGTATTGTACATACATCTACAGGTTTAGTTATAACTCATCTATAAAAGGGATTATTTTACAATTGTCTTTCAGATCTACTCAGTGTAATAAAATAACAAAGAGGAAATAATTATTTTAGCCACCAAAACTTAATGGATTCTGTTGTTTAATTCGTGTTAGGATACTCTCTACACCCGACGGTTAGAAATGTCTAAAAGACGTTTGAATTTGAACGTAATGTACCTGGTTGGTCTACATTTTATAGATCAGAATGGTTTTTGATGTGCTGTAGACCCATATTGCTATGGGCAAGCATGGTATCCCAAGGTACCGTTTATGTCACGAGGCAGCCATTACATTCTTGGTCATGCCTCACGAAAATTTATGTTGATAAAAAATTTACGATTTTTTTCTTTTTTTCTTTTGTATCGTAAATGTATTGAAATCTGAAGTTACTTTAGTGCAGAAACATATGAAATTTGCGGCAGTTGAATTCGATTTTTACAGATACTTCATTGTTTATTAGGGTCAACTGGCAACGACCAGTCATATCGATGAATTTAGATAATGGTTCTCCAACATACTGGTCATCAAGACTAAATTAAACATTACACATCATATATATAGTGAGTGACGTCATGAAACTAAAGTACTCTGTATATACTACATGTTCCGTAAAGCGTGATCGATTATCCTCCGTGTTGTTCGTTAGATGTAAAGTATTTAGCGTTCCTGTAAGTGTTAAGTGCGGTAGTGTTTCCTTCCGCCCGTGCCGTTCATAAGCAGTGTTCCTCTCGATCATGTATAACAAGGTGCGTTCGGTGGGTGGGGAGGGGCCTGGCCGATGTCTCTTGAGTCTACCAACAAAAAAAACACACCCAAATTAAAAAAGGATCAGTCTTATACCTACCCTCCCTTTTTATATTTTAGTAAGATATGATGTAAATCAAATGTAAACTAATCGGTCAACCAGACTTTAACCAGTGCAGATACTCAAGTGCTTTCATTCACTCAGCACTTCGCCCTCAAGTACCTTCATGTATTCTTAAGTCTTCATGACATATATATATTTTTTTTTTCATTCCTGTTCGCTTTTGGATTGTCGAAGTTTCCCGCTCGTATAACTTTTAAGATGTTCCTTCATACAAACATCGAACTTAATCATCCAGACCAGAGTTTTGTTGCTGTGAAGGAGGAACCGAACCCAGGTCCTGGACCACTGATCCACGACCTCCCTTGTGTCGGTGACCTCCGAGCCAGCCTCGACCAGGGGGGCCACTGACTGACCTCTCTTGTAACGTGACCTGCGTCGATGCTGCTGGTGACCTCATGTGTTGGTTCTGTGGTATGTCAGATCGGCAGTTGTTTCACGGTGGGGTTCGGTTGATCTACAGTGGTGGTCTGTTCTCAGCAGGCGCTCTACAGTGGCGTTCTGGTGTACAGGGCCTACCCAGCAAGAGTGGTACTTCCGTGCTCACATCATCACAGTTGGTTAGGTGAGGTGTTCAGGTGTTCACTCACCATCCAGATGGTGTTCAGGGACGAGCTGAGGGGCATTTCCTTCTTTCCACCGACCACCTACTTCCTCAGCAATCGCCCATCTCCAACTACTCCCCACCTTCAGCTGACCCGTCTCTCTCCACTTCATTCAAGAGTGCGTCTTCCCTGGCAACCCTCCCTTCCCTCCCTTCCATTGGCTTAGAACTTCATCTTGCGAACGGCATTGTTGAGTCGACAGACATCACAGCTGAGGGAGGAGGCCAGAGCCTCCAGCTTGTGCACCGAATCAAGAGTGTGGACGCTCTGGCTGTAGGGGTCGTAGCGCACCTCGTACGGCCTGGAGAGGGTCTGGAACGTCCACTGCCTGGAATGAAGAAATAGAACTTCGACTAGCTCCGGAATTACCATCTCTCGTAACATGGAAAAAGTTAATCCCACTGCCTGGAAGACGGAACGTGAGGTAGCACTAAAAAAAGATAGTGCTTTGCATGGAACATGTAAAGCAAGATGGGCGTACCGATGAGTCCAAGTTCAAAAGAATATATTCTAAAGCTCTGATTATAGAAGCGGACGGTGGATCACCGAACACTTTTTTAGTGGAGTTCACCAGAACATCTAGGCACTTGGGTACGCTAAAGGGTGCGAAAGTTGAGGGACACTGGGAAGTTCTCGTTGGAGGTCTGCCGCCTTCGTCACCTGGAGTATGGATGGCGGGATAAGCGAGGAATCACGTAGACGGAAAATGGATGGGAAAAGGTTGATGTCAGAATAACGGGGCTGTGTGTGTTTGGAGGTTGACTGACGGGTAAATGTGAAAAAAGGCTGTTGGAGTTCTGTTGCCTCTCGTATGATGGCACCTTCATCCCCTGAAGTCCAGATTTGCTCTGTAAACTGGAACCAGAATCTGGATCAGGGGGTTGCTGTTGAGCCTCGTACTAGGTCAATGAGATCTGTAGAACCCGAGACCAGGTCATGGAACCAGTGGCTATATCATGGGGTGTGCTGTAAGACCCGTGACCAGGTCATGGGTGCTGTGGAACCCGTGACCAGGTCACTGGTCTGCATTATCCGCCACGTGGAACATGAAATGTTGGGTCACGAGGAGGGCGCATGTGAGGGCCGAAGTGTGTGGAAGATGGAAGGAGGTTGTGTATGGGTGAACAAGGAACCTTCAGCCAGCGGGATTTTTACCTGAACTTCTCCTGGGCGTCCTCGACGCTCTCGGCGATGTAGTACACGTCCTGGTAATCCTGGTCCTGGTAGGGTTGGACGGAGGTGGAGGCCGGGTCGAAGGACCTCTTCTCGGGCTTGTCGGAGAGGGCGTGCCCCAGCTCCCCGAAGCTGCTCAGCAGCCCGGCGCCCCACGCCCTCACCTCCCCGCCCTCACGGCACAGCCCGAACTCCACGGTGAACCAATACATCTGCGGGGGACACACACACACGGCCGCCGTCAGTGAAGGAAGGAACAAGGGAGAGGAAAAATTGGTTGTTTGTGGGAGGAAAAAGAAAGAGAGAATGAATTGGGTTGTTTGCTGGGGAGGGGAAGGGCAAAGAGGGTAGTTAGGAGAAAAATACTGGAAGGTGTTGTCCTTGAGAGAGGACAAATGGGTCTTATTTCCGGGTTGGATGAGGGATGGCAGTCGCTTAGTGCCGGAGGAAGAGGAAAAGTGTAGTTTGTGAGACGTTTGTTGGTGAGAGAAAGAGAGAGATTGTGCTTGAAGAAGCTGAGGGAGCTAATGGGGCTCTCTCGTTTGTAGCATAATGTGTATGTGAATTGAATTGAACTGAATTTATTTAGTAGCTCAGACTTTATAAAAAGTATGGAGCACAGCTCCTACAGTCTTTGACGAGCGAAATCAACAGTGTGATTAGTTAACACAACTGATATTATTACCGAAAAAAAAGTATGAGCAAAAGTTTACAAGTAAAAATTTGTTTCAAGATTACAGATAATTAGGAATGAAAAAAAAATTTACCTGATCAACTCGATAATAATTATCTAAACATATTCAAAACTGACTTCAAGAACAAAGACAAATCTTGAAGAACATTTACTTTTGTGCTTTGCATCAACAAAATGTATTTAAAGTAAGTTGGCCTATGCGTAAAATAATTTGACAAATACTTACCCCTTAGTCTCACAATGTCCCTATCAATGCAGTCAAAGAGAACATGGTATTCATCACCTACAACCCCCACGTTACATTTACTGCAAAGTCGTACTTCTCTACTTACACCATGATGTCTGCCAACATTAACAGGCAACTTATTACTAAGAGTTCTCAGCTTTGTGAACAATATGCGGCTGGTCTTCTGCAGTTTTACAATGTAACATTCCATACCGTGTGTGTCTGTCTGTCTGTCTGCCAGTCTGTCTGTAGCGTCACAACCCCAGGTGCAGGACCCACCGTGGCGAACTTCTCGATTTCCTGGTCGGACGCCCCGAGCGAGGCCAGTCCCAGCTCCTGCGAGAACTGGGCGAAGGCTGGGTCAGCCAGCTGGGGGGCATGTCCTAGCAGCTCGTGGATGGCATCCCTGCAGATAGTTGGGCAGTTAGTGGGTCGTTAGAGCGCACTTTGGTTGATGGCTTTTTAACTGGCACATCATTCGAAGTGTCTCCAGTATTTGAAATAAGACATGTAAGATTTAGTCATGAACTTGAAGCACACTACAAAAGGCAAGCAAGATATTAATAAGATTACTCAGGTTGGCTCATGACCCTCTTTGTGGCCGAATGGTTGGGGGAAAGTTGGAGGGAGGGAGAGTGGTGGGGAGGGACTGGTGTGGTGGAGGGGGAGTACTCACGGCTCTGGGGAGTGGTGGGGAGAGGAATGATGGCGAATATACTGGGTGCACTGGAAGACCCGGAAGGCCAGGGACGCTAGGAAGTCTCGCGCTGTCAGCAGACCAGCCGCCGGCCGGAGGGTGAAGCCCGTTCGTCCTGTAAGAGAGAGAGAGGGGCTGACTGACCCGCCTGACGAAGAGGTGGAACTCCTGACGACCGCGGCTGACAGAGAAGAGGAATAAGGAGACAAGCGCAGCCGACAGATACCTTCCCCTGCTGGTAAAACAAGGACAAGTTGAGCAAGGGCCTTGGATGCTGACACATGAACCAGTGCCAGTGTCACTGAACGGCGTTCCTTAAGGAGCACTTACGGAACCTCTTCTGTTTGTTAAGTAGTAACAATGGCGTGATTGATGGCGGCTACTCTCTCTGTCATATACATCAACGAATTCATCTCAGGATGGAAGTTACGAGTAATCGTTCCGTGATTGCAAGAGTCAAGAAGAGCTTTAGTAGTTCAAAAGACATCAACATCATTTAGGTTGATGTCTCAGTGAGGTGATCCTTACACTTGCCTCGGCGGAGTAAAGTGATACATGTGTTCCCTAGCTCTTCCTTTTCGAGACTGGAGCATTATCTCAATTTCAAAGAATATAACGAAACATCTAGATTACGTATGTATGTAATTCTTAAGACAAAAGAGTTCCGCTGCGGACAGAGAGTATCCGTAGAGGTCTGTCCTTAATAAAAAGACAAAATAATGAAAGAAAAAGAGGAAAGCAACATTCAAAGTCTCTCTGAAGCGAAAAGTTTGACGTTTGTGAAAGTAAAGATGAGGGACGTCGGGAGGCGGAGAACTGGCCATATCCACATGTGTGTTTTATGCGTGTTCATGAGTTCTTTTTTTTTAGAGGATTTTTCTCGTACTTCATCTTCCGTCTCCCTCGTTTTCTCCATACTCTTTCACATACAATATTTGACTCATCACCCAGCCTCTGTGACTCATCACCAGCTCCCGTGACTCAACAGCAACCCCCTTTTACTCACCACAATCCACCGTGACTCATCACCAGCTCCCGTGACTCACGACAACCACCCTCCCACGGTACTCACGTTTCATGAACCTGGAGACGTCCTCCAGCTGGGGTATGTTGTCGGCTGCGTAGCCACACTCCTTCTTCAGGATGTGCCACACGTCGCGGTACTGGCGGCAGGCGTGGGTCGGGATGAGGCGCTCCAGCTCCAGGAACACGGCGCCCCAGGTGGAGACCTCCTCCTCCCGGTACTCCACCCTCGGGATGGGCTCGCCGCTGGGGGTGGTGAGGTGGAGGAGAGAACAGATGAACAGACGGTCCACACACACACACACACACACGCACACTCCTCCTCCATTCCCACCAACACATCGGCTCCTAAACTCTCTTAAAAACATTCCCTACTTTCCATCTCCTCCTGAGGGAGAAGTTAATGTCCAGGACACAGCAACACGTTTATATTTCAAGGTGAGGGAAGAGAGACAGCTGCACGTCCTCCGTAAGACTCATTTCCATGGAATGCATTAGCATATATCAACTACGGATAATAAGTAATGGTGTTTATGTTAATCTTTCTCTTAACACCCATCAAAGGCCGAGAGACTTTCCCGTCACACGTGATGAAGTATTCCAATATACTTTACCTCTCCTTCCTTCATCTTAACCCCGCTTCCTCCTCTTCTCTCCCTCCCTATCCCCTCTTCTCACCCGTCAGGATTCCTCGTCCCCCCTTTCCCAGCTCGCTCTCTCTCTCCCCCCGCGACCACTCACTACTTGTAGGTGAAGGCGATGTCAGCGATCTCCTTCCTGCGGGCGCGGTAGGCCTTGTCGGCGAAGCCCGGATGATCCATGTCCAGGTCCGGCTCGAACTTGGTCATCAGGTGGTTGCACTGGTCCAGGTCGCTGATGTGCTTAGGGAACCACGGCTCTGTTTGGGAGGCGTTAGACGCGCTGTTAGGACAGCGTCAGACGCGATGCTTGTTAGAGAGGTGTTAGACGCAGTGTTGGTGAGTTATCAAAGGCGGTGTTATAGGCGTTAAGGCGTTAGTGGCGTTGTTACGTGATAGTCCTGCTCCGTGAGGTACTCGAAAAACTATGGCTGTGTTAGGAAAGTATTAGACTCAGTGTTAACGGTGTTAGACTGCACAGCTCCTGTTGTCTAGTGTGTTTAGGGCGGGCAACTCTAGGCTGTATGGAGGGTTAGGGCGTTAGAAATGCTCGTTATGATATTAGTGTGGCTGTTAGAAAGGCAGACTACACACAGATTTGTTTAGATTTATTAGACCAGATGAACTGACGAGAGTCAGAATGGGCATCCAAAGACCTCACAGTTGAGGAAACACTGAATGATAAAAGTCAGACGTAAAGGCGTCATCTCTTACCCTTGATGGAGGAATGGTGTTCGGAGAGGAGATTGACGGAGGCGATGGAGGAGCCCTGGCGGAGACTCTTGAGGAGGTTCAGCAGAGGCTCCTTCAGGATGTCGATCTTGAAGAGGACGTCGAAGGCGACCCCCTTACGAGGGGCGGGGCGGGTCTCCACGTGCACCACCGTGCCCTTGAAGTTCTGACGGAGGAACAGGGTGATCAGTCTTCCGTACCTCCTGAAGGAGGAGGGAGGGGGACCTGTATACATGCAGTACTAACCTGAGGAGAAACCAAACATATAAGAGGGGTGAGCAGTCTCAGGTGTTAGGTGCCCCTCTCCCTTCAGAGTTCCTGTCTAAACGTTTTAACCCTTACCCACAAAGGCTTGATCCCTGCCTTACCACACCTGCACCGCCTCCTTCAGCGTGTCCCCGCCCGTCCCCCGCTCACCTCGATGGTCTTGATGATCCTCGCCAGGGAACCGATGCCGTCCACGATGCCCAGCACGAGAGCCACCTGCTGGGGCACGTCAGGCTCGCAGGGACTCTGCACCAGGAACACCTCCTCCTCGCTCAGCTCTCCGTCTGCGGGGGGAGAGAGGAGCGAGCGCGTCACTAACACGGTGCACATCAACGATGACATCTCCTCCTTCACGTCCCCGTTTTGCGCGGCTGGAGGGGGACTACACAGCGCATCACGGCAGCCTCACGCCAGAAATACGAGACTTCTGCGTTACAGGAGGACGTTGGCAACAGAGCTACAATACAAAACAGCCCAGAACACAGTTATACGACGCCTAGCTATCCTTAACTACCAACGTCACTCCTCAAGGGGGAGGTAAGTAGCTATAAATGCACTATCCAGCCATGGCGCCTCACCCAAGTTACAAGACTATCCTAAACATCCATCCTCTACCTTACTCTACCTTCTGACTATCCGTGACTATCAAGCGTTACTGACCGCAGGAGATTCGCTGGGCCTCCTCAATCCACGACTGCTTCTGTTGCTTGTTGATGGTCGTCTCGAACTTGGCGTCGTCGACCAGAGACCGCCGGCGGGCCGGGTAACCATTCTGATGAGAGGCAGAGGTCGTTTACGGTGAGGACGGTGCCAGAAAATGGGGAGCAGAGGTAGAAGAAGAAAGGAAAAGAGAGAGAGAGAGAGAGAGAAATAAGACATTGGGGCTGATTATGAGCATGGCGCTGAATATGGAAAAATGGTGAGGAATGCGAGAGAGAACGGGAGAAGATTTATGAGAACGTGAGTGACGGCTGGAAACAAGAGTGAAATTTTTGGAAAAAAAGAGGATTTTAAAAACCGAATAGGTATTCGGAAAAGGAAATTATGTTTAAAATTGGGATTTTTTTTTTAGAAAACTTGGCTATATTAAGGAAATAGTATTGACAAATATATAGAGACGGTATCTGAAAACTGAAGGAGTGTTAGTTAAAGGAAATTTGTGATAAGAAACTACAAAAAATGGGAAGTGGGCAGCCATATGAATAACAACAGCCTTGAACGCATTGGTACGACCCTTGAGGAAGACAGTACGATCCTTGGGTTAGATCAAGGGCCAGGCCACCACCATCATACCTAAGGGTTTACTCCCGTGGTCTTTAAAGGGTCAAAGGTCGTATGCTTGCTGTCAAGGCCCTCCTCGCCGTGTTTAAGGCAGGCATCATCCTGCGTAAGGGCCGTGCTCGAGAGGATTATAGGCACAAACAAGCACATGTAAGGGACCACTAACGTCCAGAGGGGCCTATTCCGTCTGCTGGTGGGGGTGGGAGAAGTCACCACCCCCAACCCTAGGGGGTGGGGCGTGGAGAAAGGCCTCCTCCCCCTCCTTCCCCCCTCCAGGACATCGATCTCGCTAATGCCCGCCCCGGTTAGGACGTCATCTCTCGCCGGGCGGGAACGGAAGTGCCTCCTGAAGGCTTAAGTAGCTTGGCTTGTTCCCCTGGTCACACTGGAACTGTTTTCTCTGGTCACGCTGGGACACTGTTCCCCCCGTCACACTAAGAATGCATGTCTACGTCTCGTGGACCAGCGGGGGGAGGGGGAGCGGGGTGAAGATGGTGGAGTGTGTGTGTGTGTGTGTGTGTGTGTTGGTAATTATCTATTTGTACCACAATGCAAGGGTCATTTAAACTCATGGGGCCCCGTCTCTTGAACGTTCTCTACTATCGTACGGTCTTTTATTTTACTTCAGTGTGTGTGTGTGTGTGTGTGTGTGTGTGGCTACGTAAGGTAATGCCAGGGGTGAGGATGTTGACCTCATAACGACGTGGACATGTGGCTGAAATGTGGCCAGTCAACTGGTGGTGTCAGCACAAGTCGACATACGCTGACCCTTACTGTTCACTACGGGGAAACTTCTGGGGAACTTTACACGAAACGGACTTCCTCTGGGGGGTGTTCTGAGGGCCTTTCCCTTGGGACTTTATGAGAAACAAACTCTACTGGACTTTTTGCGGGCGTTTTCTTAAAGTTTTTGTGAAAAACGGATTATACACGTGCCATTATCTCACCAAGCTTTCGACGTTAACCTCAGATGACCTTATGTGACCCCAGCAAGGTCATAGACCAAAACCCCGAGGCCGTGCGGCGGAACCAACCAATCAGCTTCTCTCCGTCGCCCGTGCAACAGAAGGACCAATCAGGACAAGGCAGATATAACGTAAAGGCTAGTGAGGGACCCGGACACCTCCCCGCACAAGGTGGAGTATCCCAGCAAAATTAGCCCCCGATTCTCGCCTTATTAGAGTTCGCTAATTAGGCATTCATTAAGTAAGTGATGGTTCGTTAGAGTCCAAATGAAACGAACGGTTCCAGCCCCGAGAGAGAGAGAGAGAGAGAGAGACTGAAGCTCCCAGTCATACAGTATTACCATATAGCATCGTTCGAACGCACTCTCTCCGTTAGATTAATTCTGTCATATTTCACTCTAAGTTTCGCGTCCTATTAAAAAAAAAATGTTTTATTTTCCTACGTTTAAACATCGATTAATTTGTTTTCATTTTGCTCTTACATTTCATGTTATGTCATTCTTATCTTATCTCTCCATACAAAGCTGTTCTAATGTTACGTTCATTGTTGATGGAGGAAATGTTTTATAAATAATTATGATAAAAATGATAGTAATAATACTGATAATAATAATGATAATGATAACCCCGTCGGCCTTATCTCTCACGACTACCTTGATCTCTCAGTGACGACAGAAAGAATTATACTGTATATCATCCCTTTTCCACCAACCACGAAGTAAAGTCAAGGATCTCTGGTAAAACAGTCCATTAAAAATCTTGTCTTGGGCAAGCAGCAGCAGCAGCCGTAACAATGACCGGGACGCTAATGTTTACTGGGAACTCCCCCCAAAAGAGACCGTTTAGTCGGGATGTGCCAACAATACGAGGCCTGAGGTGTGTAGAACGAGGTGCTGGGTCGCCGAACAATGGACCAGACCCCAACTCCGCCAAAATTAGTGTAAGTCTCCCCTCAAAACGTCCCCCCCCCTTTAGTCGACCTTCGTTTTCTTTAGAGCAAAAATCTGTGGTAAAAGCGTTTTCTCTTTTTCATTTTTTTTTGGTAATTGTTTTAATTGTTGGAGGAATCACGATTTTCGGGGCAGCTGAAGATTTACCCCCAAACATTTTGCTGCATCATGCCAGTGTAGGTTAGGTTAGGTTAGTTTAGATTATATTAAGTTAGGTTTGTACACTTAACCTGACCGCAGTTTACCTAACCTTACCTAGAAAACGTTGGGGGGATTGGGTTGGATTTTTTTTTCATTTTTTTTGAGGTGTGTGCGAATCGTTAGGTTATTCCTATATTTGTCAGTGAGACAGATTCAGTAAATCCCATTATGGGGTTGTAAATTACGTGAATGTTTCAAATATACGTGTTCGAGAGTACAGTGTATGTAATACTCTAAGTACAGTAGGTAAGATGTGGTGGCTTTATTAATAATCGTAACAGAGTATGATAATGGTGATGAAAAAGAGGTAAAGGACATAGTTGTTCAAGAGAACGAACCCTCTCCTTGTGAACAATGGCAGGAAACCAGCGTATGACGCCTACATCCTTGTGATGAAGTGAAAACGTTAGGTTTCTGGCTCATTGTGAGCGAGGAATTAACATAATGTGTCCAGACGTCCTGACTTCACTGGAATGGTCCCGCCTCCGAGCTGTCCGTCTTACTGTCTCACTGAACCTTTAAAGTGACGCGCAAAATGTCGTCCGTTTTCGGAGATAAATGAATTTAAATGTCCCGTGTTTAAAAAAAACTCTGTCGGTAAGCATTATAATTGCAAGCAGGGCTCTTTTTCCTACCGTACTGAAAACAACACGTAAACATTATATGAACAGTATTATTTTGAGTTGTCTGTTTGTTGATGAAAGTAAAGATTAATAATAATAATAATAATAATAATAATAATGATAATAGTCCAGCCGTAGTTTCATAAGATATCATTCATCTTCATAAATGAACGCTGAGGTACATAAAATATTAGCTTTCTGAGGATGTAATGATATCAGTTAATTTGTTTATTGAGCTATAAAATCATGTGCCGCTGACACTTGTACTTCAGACTGTCATACAACAGTGTTCAGTACCTAATGAAATCGTTATGCATGCATATGGCAATGGGACAAGGAACAAAATAAAGATTTTATTTCGAGAGCTGTTCTCACTGTGTAAACTATCGTTGCCTTGCAACGTCTCGATACTTGGCAGGGAATAGCTGTCTTTACCCATCCATTACATCTAGTATTTCAGTTACAGACTCATTCATTACGTCGGTATCTTAAAATAAGCAATCTATACTAATTCCAAGCAAGTAAATTGTATTTTCATAAAATACAATATCGAAGAAAATGCTGTCACTCGTAAGTACGCAACTGACAACTGCCACAATCCATCCACTATTTACATCGTGAATTTATGGTTACATGGCAGTTTGACGTGAAAGTCAGGTGTTTGATGATATGCAGACAGTGTTTCCGTTAAATGAAGACACCGATTGTGGTCCAATGAACAGAGGTACAATTAAATGGTAAGCAGTTTTTTTTTGTGTGTTTACATTCGGCATATATACATAATTTAGTAGTGTAGTCTATTTTGTATCGGGTGTAAGCGGACGCAATCGTGTCTTTTCGTTGTTCATTTTACGTTATAGAATCTTGTCACATTACATTATTTTGCCGTGGCTGACTTGGTTGTCATCACAGCGTGAAGAAGTGGGCAGCGAAATGCAGTATTGTCGACAATATGGCTCCGAAAACTGAATCGAATTACGAGGATGTAGTCCTGTGTAGCCAGCGAGAGAGTGCTGTGTCTTAGGGTGTGTGAGGGAGTGGAGGGAGAGCCACCTAAGGGATGAATGTATCCAGATAAATTAAATTTCTCGCCAGAGACGGTGTGGCAGGAGCGGGTAAAAGGCCGATCACTGGATGAAAGAGGGCCGCCTGGGTGACGTGAGTGGTACCTAATGTTATGTAATTGTGCCAAGGTGTCGGGAACTCCTGCCCTCCAACCCACGCTTCATGCAGGGCGCGGGCGTGCTGTGTAGGATGTGGGCGTCGTGTGTGGGGGTGTGTGTGGGCGTGTTTCGGATCGTGGGCGTGGTGTGGGGTGTGTGTGTGTGTGTGTGGGTGTAGGGTGGAGGCATGGTCTAGGGTGTACCGTACTGTGGGATGTGGCCGCGGTGCACGATGCAGAGTGAAGTGTGGGCGTGTTTCAGAGGGGGGTGTGGGCGTGGTGTGGAGTGGGTGTGGTTGGGTGGAGACGGTACTGTAGGATGTGGATGTGGGTGGTGTGTGGGAATGGGCGTGATGGTCTACAGTTTTCAGTCGAAACTAAGAGAAAAAAGCGACGTAAACAAATGAAATGTACTATACTAGTGCAAGGAGAGAGGAAGAATAAGTAGGGAGTAAACAAATAGTGCGAGAACAAGGCCACATTGCTCCTGTGGCGGAGACGAGCGAACGTCCGGTCCTCAAGGGCGTAAGTGCCGCCTCCCAAGGGTGAAATTTTGGTCAAAGCTGAGGCGGGTTAGGTGCATTCCGAGCCGGGTCATTACAGGGCTATTGAGGGCCGCCGGGGGGTAGGGGGGGCAGGGGCCGAGAGGAGGCGTTCCGTTCCTTTCTTTCGGCTTTGGCTTCAGCATCAGGTTAAGAAACGAGGTGGGGGGGGGGGGAGAGAGGGGGGGGGAGGGGGGGGGGGGGGGGGGGGGGGGGGGGGGGGGGAGACTGAGAGTTGGGGAGAAGTTACAGGGGAGGCACTGGGAGAGGGGTGGAAGAATGGGGGCTTTAGGCATACTGTGTAAGAACGCTCCGAGAGGAAGAGGCAAAGAAGTGAAAATTACTGGAGGGAGAATTTTGTATTGAAAATGTGGGTGGGAGGAGGAGAGGGGAAAAAAGTGGGGAGGAGTAGGAGGAGGAGGAGAGGGGAGAAATGTGGGGAGGAGGAGGAGGAGGAGGAGAGGGGAGAAATGTGGGAAGGAGGAAAGTAATGGGGAAAATCAGGGTTAAAAGTGACGAGAAATCCGCTCCAGCCAACGGGATTAACCCGCCTTATATATTCTGAATGTTAAAACTTTATCACAGTAACATTCTAGGCGTCAGTAGCCTTGGGAACCGTGAGAAGTGAACTCAGGCGCTCCGTTTTCTGGCTGGGTAAGGTTTTCGGTTGCATTGTGGTAAGTGTTAGGTTTAACCTTAGGTTAAGGCTATAGGTTAGATTTAAGAGTATGTTTTAAGTAAGGTTTTAGGTTTGCATATTTTATGTTGAAGGCTCCAGTCACGGAAAAAAGTGCACATCAAGGCATGGCCCTTACTGAAATATAGAGAGAATTATGAAATGGAAAAAGAAAAGACAAGGGAAAGTATTTACGAATCTTTGAAAATTTGAGACCTGTCTTTTGAAATAATGCCAGGTTATAGTTATTAGGAAAAACATGAGAAGGTAGAGAGTTCCAAAGCTTCGAGATGTAGGGAAAGAAGCAGTCATCAAAACGGCCCACCCTTGACAGCTTAGGGAAAGAATATAAAATCTGTTGCAAGAGGACAGCCTGGCTTTATTCTCCTGAACAATGAAACTACTGACAATGAGTTATTACGGGCCCGCCTGGGTTCCAGTCCTGTGCGCATCGGTCGGCCCACACCCAACTTAGGTGTTCATCCTCTCCTAGGGGTTAGTAGTCGATAAATGGGCACTTGACTTAGGCTGCTGTGTGTGTCTGTTACAAAGAGTAAAGACATGGTATATATATATATATATATATATATATATATATATATATATATATATATATATATATATAT
>JAYMFT010032696.1:0-15933 GCA_038088735.1 Panulirus argus
TTCTGCACATAATGTACTCCACGTGCCCTATCAAGACTTTCCTGAACTTGGGCCATGGTCTTCGACATTCCTGCAGTGTTTCCTCTCGTCTTCAATATATATTCCAAGCAAAGGAGAGGCGGCGTTTCATGATGACATCTCTACTGGAGCACGTGGTTCTCTATCGTCTTCTCAACATGTCAGGGCGTATTAGTGGGGACCTTACTTTGCCCATATTTGTCAGTTCTAGTCGGGTTCAGCGTTTGATTTTAGGATTGCCTGGGAAGGCTTGGCTTTTGAATTGCTTCTATAAAAGCTTCCCCTACCCTTATTCAGTTCTCAATCTCTGTCTGAAGATGTCTAATAAACGAAAGTGCTAACTGTGCTTAATTTCAATTTCTCCAGGGGTGTGTCGTGTATTTATTTCTTCACGGTGAAATGAAGTTTCCGCAGATAATGGACTCCACGTGTCCCTTCAAGTCTCTCCTGAACTTGGACCCTGACCTTTGAAATTCCTGCAGTTTTTCCTTTTGGACTTTAAAAAGTATACAAAGGAAAGGAGAGGCGGCGTTTCCTTATGACATTTCTACTGGAACTCGTGGTACTCGATCGTCTTGTGAACGTTTCATGCCGGATTTCTGGGAACCTCACCTCATCCATTCTTGTAAAATCAAGTCCAGATAGCATTTAGCTCCTGAATTGCTGGGTATAAAAGTGTCCCCTACCCATGTTCAGTTCTCTGTCTCTGTCTCAAGATGTCTAATAAACGAAATTACTAACTGTGCTTAATTTCAATTTCTCCAGTGGTGTGTCGTACATTTATTTCTTTCCAGTGAAGCTTCTGCAGATAATGGACTCCACGTTCCCCTTCAAGTTATTCTTGAAATTGAATCCTTGCCTTCAAAATCTCTGCAGTTTTTCCTCTCGTCTTCAAAAAGTATACCAAGCAAAACATAGGCAACTTTTCTTGATGACATCTCTACTGGAACACGTGGAACTCGATCATCTTGTCAACATATCAGGGTGGATTACTGGGGACCTTATTTCGGAAAGCCTTGTCATGTCAAGTCGGGAAAGCGTTTGTTTTCGTCACATTGCGTGGGGAGGCTTAATCTTAATTTCTCAAATGTTATGTCGTGCATTTATTTCTTCACGGTGAATTGAAGTTTCTCAAGATATTGGGTTTTACTTACTCCTTCAACTCATTCTTGAATTTGGACCCTGGCCTTCGATATTCCTGTGGTGTTTCCTCTCGTCTTCAATTAGTACAGAAAGCAAAGGAGAGGCTTACTTACATGATCACATCTCTACTGGAACACGTGGTACTCGATCGCCTTGTCAACGTGTCAATGCGTATTAGGAGGTACCTCACCTCTCCCAGTCTTGTCAGGTGAAGTCGGAAAAGCGTTTAGTTTCGTTATGATTGCCTGGGGAGGCGTGGCTTCTGAATTGCTGGGTATAAATGCTTCCCTTACATTTGTTCGATTCTCTTTCTCTATCTGAAGATGTCTAATAAGCGAAAGTACAAACTATGCTCAATTCCAGCTTTCAAATGTTTTGTCGTGCACTTATTTCTTTACGGCGAAGTGAACTTCTGCAGATAATGCACTCCACGTGCCCCATCAAGACTTTCCTGAACTTGGGCCCTAGCCCTCGAGATTCCTGTAGTGTTTCCTGTAGTCTTCAGTATATACAGTATATATTCCAAGAAAAGGAGAGGCGGCGTTTCATGATGACATCTCTACTGGAACACGCGGTACTCGATCGTCTTGTCAACATGTCAGGGCAAATTAATGGGGACCTTACTTTGACCAGACTTATCAGTTCTAGTCGGGATCAGCGTTTGGTTTTATGATTGCCTGGGGAGGTGTGGCTTCTGAATTGCTGGGTATAAAAGCTTTCCCTACCCTTGTTTAGCTCTCTTTCTCTGTCTGAACACGTCTAATAACGAAAGTGCTAACTGCTTAATTTCAGTTTCTGCAGTAATGTGTCGTGCATTTATTTCTTGACGGTGAAATGAAGTTTTTGTAGATAAAGGACTCCATGTGCCTCTTCATGACTTTCCTAAAATTGGTCCCTGGCCTTTGAGATTCCTGCAGTGTTTCTTTTCGTCTTCAATAAGTATACCAAGCAAAGGAGAGGCAGCGTTTCTTGATGACATATCTACTGGAACACGTGTTACTCGATCATCTTGTCAACATTTAGGCCGGAATAGTGGGCACCTTACTTCGGCATGCCTTGTCAGGTCAAGTCGGGAAAGCGTTTGTTTTCGTCAAGATTGCTTGGGGAAACGTTACTTCTGAGTTGCTTTTTTAAAAGGTTCCCCTACCCTTGTTCAGTTCTCTTTCTCTGTCTGAAGATGTCTAATAAGCGAAAGTACTGGTGTGTCGTGCATTTATTTCTTCATGGTGAAGTAAAGTTTCTACAAATGATGGACTCCGCGTGCCCCTTCAAGACTCCTGAACTCGGGTCGTGGCCTTCGAGATTCCTGCAGTGTTTCCTCTCATCTTCAATATATATTCCTAGCAAAGGAGAGGCGGCGTTTCATGATGACATCTCTACTGGAACAAGTGGTACTCTATCGTCCTCCCAACATGTCAGGGCGGATTAGTGGGGATCTTACTTTGCCCAGATTTTCAATTCTAGTCGGGTTTAGCGTTTGATTTTTTGATTGCCTGGGAAGGGTTGGCTTCTGAATTCCTGGGTATAAAAGGTTAGCCTAACCTTATTCAGCTCTCTTTCTCTGTCTGAAAACGTCTAATAAACGAAAGCATTAACTGCTTAATTTCAATTTCTGCAGTGATGTGTCGTGCATTTATTCATTGACGGTTAAGATAACGGACTCCACATGCTCCTTCAAGACTTTCCTGAAATTGGACCCTGGCCTTCGAAATTCCTGTAGTGTTTCCTCTTGTCTTCAATAAGTATACCAAGCATGGAGAGGCAGCTTTTCTTGATGACATCTCTACTGAAACTCGTGGTACTCGATCGTTTTTTCAACATGTCAGGGCGGATTACTGGGGACCTTGCTTCGAAAAGCCTTGTCACATCAAGTCGGGAAAGCGTTTGTTTTCGTCATTATTGCCTGGGGAGGCGTGGATTCTGAATTGCTGGGTATAAAAGCTTCCCCTACCCTTGTTCATTTCTTTTTCTATGTCTGAAGATGTTTGATAATAGAAAGTACAAACTGTGCTTAATCTCTATTTCGCAATTGGTGTCGTGCATTTATTTCTTCACGGTGAATTGAAGTTTCTCCAGATAATGAGTTCCACGTGACCCTTCAACACTCTCTTCAACTTGGACCCCGGCCTTCGATATTCCTGTGGTGTTTCCTCTCATCTTCAATAAGCAGAGAAAGGAAAGGAGAGGTTTCCTTACATGATCAAATCTCTACTGGAACACGTGGCACTCCATCGTCTTGTCAAAGTGTCAGTCCGGATTATTGGGGACCTCACCTCACCCAGGCTTGTCAAGTCAAGTCGGGATATCGTTTGATTTCGTAATGATTACTTGGGGAGGCGTGGCTTCTAAATTGCTGGGTATAAAAGCTTCCCCTACCCTTGATCAGTTCTCTTTCTCTGTCTGAAGATGTGTGATAATAGAAAATACAAACTCTGCTTAATCTCAATTTCTCAAGTGGTATGTCGTGTATTTATTTTTTCACGGTGAATTGAAGGTTCTCCAGATCATGGATTCCACGTGCCCCTTCAATACTCTCTTGAACTTGGACCCTGGCCTTCGATACTCTTGTGGTGTTTCCCGTCGTCTTCAATAAGCATAGAAAGCAAACGAGAGGCTTCCTTATATGATCACATCTCTAGTGGAACACGTGGTAATCGATCGTCTTGTCAACGTGTCAGGGCAAATTAGTAGGGAACTCACCTCTCCCAGTCTTGTCAGGTCAAGTCGGAAAAGCGTTTAGTTTCGTCATGATTGCGTGGGGAGGCATGACTTCTGAATTTCTGGGTATAAATGTTTTCCCTACAATTGTTCAATTATCTTTGTCTCAAGATGTCTAATAAACAAAAGTACAGACTGTGATCAATTTCAGTTTTTCCAGTGTTTTGCTCCGTGCACTTATTTCTTCACGACGAAGTGAAGTTTCTGCACATAATGGACTCCACGTGTCCTATCAAGACTTTCCTGAACTTGGGCCATGGTC
This sequence comes from Panulirus argus, assembly GCA_038088735.1. Taxonomy (NCBI): domain Eukaryota; kingdom Metazoa; phylum Arthropoda; class Malacostraca; order Decapoda; family Palinuridae; genus Panulirus; species Panulirus argus. The sequence goes on from JAYMFT010032696.1 coordinate 4,142, forward strand.
TTCGAGATTCCTGCAGCGTTTCCTCTCGTCTTCAATATATATATTACAAGCAAAGGAGAGGCGGCGTTTCATGATGACATCTCTACTGGAACACGTGGTACTCTATCGTCTTCTCAACATGTCAGGGCGGATTAGTGGGGACCTTACTTTGCCCAGATTTGTCAGTTGTAGTCGGGTTCAGCGTTTGATTTTATGATTGCCTGGGGAGGCGTGGCTTCTGAAATGCTTCTATAAAAGCTTCCCCTACCCTTGTTCAGTTCTCTTTCTCCGTCTGAAGATGTCTAATAAACGTAAGTGCTAACTGTGCTTAATTTCAGTGGTGTGTCGTGTATCTAATTCTTCACGATGAAATGACGTTTCCGCAGATAATGGACTCCACGTGTCTCTTCAAGTCTTTCCCGAACTTGGAACCAGGCCTTCGAAATTCCTGCAGTTTTTCCTTTTGTCTTCAAAAAGTATACCAAAGAAAGGAGAGGCGGCGTTTCCTTATGACATATCTACTGGAACTCGTTGTACTTGATCGTCTTGTGAACGTTTCATGCCGGACTAGTGGGGACCTAACCTCGCCCATCCTTGTCAAATCAAGTTGGGACAGCGTTTAGTATCGTCATGATTGCTTGGGAATGCGTGACTTCTGAATTCCTGGATAAAAATTGTCCCCTACCCATGTTCAATTCTCTTGGTCTCAAGATGTCTAATAAACGAAAGTCCTAACTGTGCTTACTTTCAATTTGTCCAGTGATGTGTCGTCCATTTAATTCTTTCCGGTGAAGTGATGTTTCTGCAGATAATGGACTCCACATGTCCCTTCAGGAATTTCCTGATCTTAGCCCCTGGTCAACGAGATTCCTGCAGTGTTCCCTCTCGTCTTCAATATATATTGAAAGCAAAGGAGACTCGGCGTTTCATGATGACATCTCTACTGGAACACGTGGTACTCTATCGTCTTCTCAACATGTCAGGGCGGATTAGTGGGGACCTTACTTTGCCCAGATTTCTCAGTTCTAGTCGGGTTCAGGGTTTGATTTTATGATTGCCTGGGGAGACGTGGCTTCTGAAATCCTAGGTATAAAAGCTTCCCCTAGCCATGTTTAGCTCTCTCTCCTGTCTGAACACGACTATTAAACGAAAGTACTAACTGCTTGATTTCAATTTCTGCAGTGATGTGTCGTGCACTTATTTCTTGACGGTGAAGTGAAGTTTCTGCAGAAAACGTACTCCACTTTCCCCTTCAAGACTCCTGAAATTAGACCCTGGCCTTCAAAATTCCTGGAGTGTTTCCTCTCGTCTTCAAAAAGTATACCAAGCAAAGGAGAGGCAGCGTTTCTTGATGACATCTCTACTGGAACACGTGGTACTCGATCTTCTTGTCAACATGTCAGGGTGGATTACTGGGGACCTTATTTCGCAAAGCCTTGTCATTTCAAGTCGGGAAAGCGTTTGTTTTGTCATATTGCCTGGGAAGGCGTAGCTTCTGAATTGCTATGTATAAAAGCTTACCCTACCCTTGTTCACTTATCTTTCTTTGTCTGAAGATGTTTTATAATCGAAAGTACAATCTGTGCTTAATCTCAGTTTCTCAAGTGGTGTGTCGAGCATTATTTCTTCACGGTGAATTGAAGTTTCTCAAGATAATGGGTTTCACGTGCCCCTTCAACACTCTCTTGAACTTGGCCCCTGGCTTTCGATATTCCTGTGGTGTTTCCTCTCGTATTCAATAAGCATAGAAATCAAAAGAGAGGCTTACTTACATCATCACATCTCTACTGGAACACGTGGTACTCGATCATCTTGTCAACGTGTCAGGCCTGATTAGTGGGGACCTCACCTCACTCAGCCTTGTGAAGTCAAGTCGGGAAATCGTTTGGTATCGTCATGATTGCTTGGGGAGGCGTGGCTTCTACATTCCTTGGTTAAAAAGCTTCCCCTACCCTTGTTCAATTCTCTTTCTCTGTCTGAAGATGTTTGATAATAGAAAGTACAAACTGTACTTAATATCAATTTCTCAAGCGGTATGTCGTTCATTTATTTCTTCACGGTGAATTGATGTTTATCCAGATAATGGATTCCACGTGCCTCTTCACCACTCTCTTGAACTTGGACCCTGGTCTTCGATATTCCTGTGGTGTTTCTTTTCATCTTCAATAACCATAGAAAGCAAAGAAGAGGCTTCCTTTCATGATCACATCTCTACTGGAATACGTGGTACTCGATCGTCTTGTAAACGTGTCAGTGCGTATTAGTAGGTACCTCACATCTGCCAATCTTGTCAGGTCAAGTCGGAAAAGCGTTTACTTTCGTCATGATTGCCTGGGGAGGCGTGGCTTCTGGATTGCTGAGTATAAATGCTTCCCCAACATTTGTTCAATTCTCTTTGTCTGAAGATATCTAATAAACGAATGTACAGACTGTGATCAATTTCAATTTCTCCAGTGTTGTGGCGTGCACTTATGTCATCGCGGCGAGGTGAAGTTTCTGCAGATAATGAGCTCCACGTGCCCCATCAAGACTTTCCTGAACTTGGGCCATGGCCTTCGAGATTCCTGCAGTGTTTCCTCTCGTCTTCAATATATATTCCAAGCAAAGGAGAGGCGGCGTTTCATGACGACATCTCTACTGAAAAACGTGGTACTCAATCGTCTTCTCACCATATCAGGGCGAAATAGTGGGGACCATACTTTGCCCAGATTTGTCAGTTCTAGTCGGGTTCAGCGTTTGATTTTATGATTGCTTGGGGAGGCGTGGCTTCTGAATTGTTTCAATAAAAGCTTCCCCTACCCTTGTTCAGTTCTCTTTCTCTGTCTGAAGATGTCTAATAAACGAAAGCAATAACTGTGCATAATTTGAATTTCTCCAGTGGTATGTCGTGTCTTTATTTCGTCACGGTGAATTGAAGTTTCTGCAGATAATGGACTCCACATGTTCCTTCAAGTTTTTCCTGAAATTGGACCCTGGCCTTCGAGATTCGTGCCGAAAGGAGATGCAGCGTTTCATGATGACATTTCTACTAGAACACGTGCTATTCCATCGTCTTGTCAATATGTCAGAGCGGATTAGTGGGGACCTTACTTTTCCAGACTTGTCAGTTCTAGTCAGGTTCAGCGTTTCTTTTTATGATTGCCTAGGGAGGTGTGGCTTTTGAAATGCTGGGTATTAAAGCTTCCCCTTCCCTTAAGTAGCTCTCTTTCTCTGTCTGAACACGTCTAGTAAACGAAAGTACTAACTGCTTAATTTCTATTTCTGCAGTGATATGTCGTGTATTTATTTCTTGACGGTGAAATGAAGTTTCTCCAGATAGTGGACTCCACGTGCCCTTCTAAGACTTTCCTGAAATTGGACCCTGGCCTTCGATATTCCTGCAATTTTTCCTCTCTTCTTCAGTAAGTATACCAAGCAAAGGAGAGGCGGCTTTTCTTGATGACATCTCTACTGGAACACGTGTTACTCGATCGTCTTGTCAACATGTCAGGGCGGATTAGTGGTAACCTTACTTCGCAAAGTCTTGTGAAGTCGGGAAAGAGTTTGTTTCGTCATGATTGCCTAGGGAGGAGTGGCTTCTGAATTGCTTCTATAAAAGCTTACCCTACCCTTGTTCAGTTCTCTTTCTCTGTCTGAAGATGTCTAATAAACGAATGTACTAACTGTGCTTACTTTAAATTTCTCCAGTGGTGTGTCGGGTATTTATTTCTTCACGGTGAAATGAAGTTTCTGCAGATAATGGACTCCACGTGTCCCTTCAAGTCTTCCATGAACTTGGACCATGGACTGTGAAATTCCTGCAGTTTTTCCTTTTGTCTTCAAAAAGTATACCAAACAAAGGAAAGGTGGCGTTTCCTTATGACATCTCTACTGGAACACGTGGTTCTCAATCGTCTTGTGAACGTGTCAGGCCGGATTAGTGGGGACCTCACCTCACCCATCCTTGTCAAATCAAGTCGGGACAGCGTTTGGTTTCGTCATGATTGCCTGGGAAGGCTTGGCTTCTGAATTGCTGAGTATAAAAGCTTCCCTTACCCTTGTTTAATTCTCTTTCTCTATCTCAAGATGTCTAATAAACGAAAGTTGTAACTCTGCTTCATTTTAATTTCTCCAGGCGTGTGTCGTGCATTTATTTCTTTACGGTGAAGTGAAGTTTCTGCAGATAATGGACTCCACGTGCCCTTTCAAGACTTTCCTGAACTTGGATCCTGGCCTTCGAGATTCTTGCAGTGTTTCCTCTCGTCTTCAATATATATTCCAAACAAAGGAGAGGGGGCGTTTCCTGATGACATCTCTACTGGAACACGTGGTACTCTATCGTCTTCTCAGTATGTCAGGGCGGATTAGTGGGGACCTTACTTTGCCCTTATTTATCAGTTCAAGTCGGGTTCAGCGTTTGATTTTATGATTGCCTGGGGAGGCGTGTCTTTTGAATTGCTGGGTATAAAAGCATCCTCTAATCTTATTCAGTTCTCTTTCTCTTTCTGAACATGTCTAATAATCGAAAATAGTAACTGCATCATTTCAGTTTCTCCAGTGATGTGTCGTGCAATTATTTCTTGACGTTGAAGTGAAGTTTCTGCAGATAATGAACTCAACATACCCCTTCAAGACTTTCCTGAACTTGGACCCTGGCCTTCGAAATTCCTGCTGTGTTTCCTTTAGTCTTCAATAAGTATACAAACCAAAGGAGAGGCGGCGTTTCCTGATGACATATCTACTGGAACACGTGGTACTCGTTCGTCTTGTCAACGTGTCAGGGCGGATTAGTGGGGACCTCCCCTCACCCATCCTTATCAAATCAAGTAAGGACAGCGTTTGGTATCGTCATGATTGCCTGGGTAGGCGTGGCTTCTGAGTTTTTGGGTATAAAAGGGTCCCCTTGTTCAATTTTCTTTCTCTGTGTAAAGATGTCTAATAAACGAAAATCCTAACTGTTCTTAATTTCAATTTCTACAGTGGTGTGTCATGCATTCATTTCCTCAAGTTGAAGTGAAGTTTCTGCTTATAATGGACTCCACATGCCCCTTCAAGACTTTCCTAAACTTGGAAACTGGCCTTCGAGATTCCTGCAGTGTTTCCCCTCTTTTTCAATATGAATAACAAGCAAAGGAGAGACGGCATTACCTGATCACATCTCTAATTGAACACGTGGTACTCGATTGTCTTGTCAACGTGTCAGGGCGGATAAGTAGGGACCTCACCTCTTCCAGCCTTATCACGTCAAGTCGGAACAGTGTTTAGTTTCATCATGATTGCCTGGGGAGCCGTCGCTTCTGAATTCCTGGGTATAAATGCTTCCCCTAACTTTGTTCAACTCTCTTTCTCTGTCTGAAGATGTCTCATAAACGTAAGTAGAAACTCTACTGAATTTCAATTTCTCTAATATTCTGTCGTGCATTTATTTATTTACGGCGAAGTGAAATCTCTGCAGATAATGAACTCCATATGACCCTTCAAGACTTTCCTGAACTTGGGCCATGGCCTTCGAGATTTCTGCAGTGTTTCCTCTCGTCTTCAATACATTTTCCAATCAAAGTAGTAGCAGCATTTCATGATGACATTTATACTGGGACACGTGGTATTCGATCGTCTTGTCAACATGTCAAGGCGGATTAGTGAGGACCTTACTTTGCCCAGACTTATCAGTTTTAGTCAGGTTCAGCGTTTGCTTTTATGATTGCATAGTGAGGTGTGGCTTCTTAATTGCTGGGTAGAAAAGCTTCCCCTATCCTTGTTCAGCTCTCTTTCTATTTCTGAACACGTCTAATAAACGAAAGTACTAACTGCTTAATTTCAATTTCTGCATTGATGTGTCGTGCATTTATTTCTTGAAGGTGAAGTGAAGTTTCTGTCTGTAGATAGCGGACTCCATATGCCCTTTTAAGACTTTCCTGAAATTGGACCCTGGCCTTCGAGATTCCTGCAGTGTTTACTCTCGTCTTCAATAAGTATAATAAGCAAAGGAGAGGCTGCGTTTCTTGATGACATCTCTAGTGGAACACGTGGTACTCGACCATCTTGTCAACATGTCAGGAAGGATTACTGGGGACCTTACTTCGCAAAGCCTTGTTTTGTCAAGTCGGGAAAGCGTTGGTCTTCGTGAAGATTGCCTGTGGTGGCGTGGCTTCTTAATTGCTGGGTATAAAAAGCTTCCCCTACCTTTCTTCAGTTCTCATTCTCTATCTGAAGATGTTTTATAATCGAAAGTACAAACTGTGCTTAATATCAATTTCTCTAGTGGTGTGTAGTGCATTTATTCCTTCACGGTGAATTGAAGTTTCTCCAGAAAAAGATTCCACGTGCCTCTTCAATACTCTCTTGAACTTAGACCCTGGAATTCGACATTCCTGTGTTGTTTCATCTCGTCTTCAATAAGTATACCAGGCAAAGGAGAGTCTTCCGTACATGATCATATCTCTACTGGAACACGTGGTACTCGATCGGTTTGTCAACGTGTCACTTCGTATTAGTGGGGACCTTACTTCACCCAGCCCTGTCAAGTCAAGTCTGGACAGCGTTTGGTTTCGTCATGATTGCTTGGGGAGGCATGGTTTCTAAATTGCTGGGTATAGAAGCTTCCCCTACCTTTGTTCAATTCTCTTTCTCTGCCTGAAGATGTCTAATAAACGAAAGTAAAATCTGTGCGTAAATTCAGTTTATCCAGTGGTATGTTGTGCATTATTCCTTTCACGGTGAAGTGAAGTTCCTGCACATAATGGACTCCACGTGCGCCTTCAAGACTCTCCTGAACTTGGACGCTGGTCTTCGAGATTCCTGTAGTGTTTCCTCTCGTCTTCAATAAGTATACCAAGCAAAGCAGAGGCGGCGTTACCTGATCACATTTCTACTGGAACACGTGGTACTCAATCGTCTTGTCAACGTGTCAGGGCAGATTAGTGGTGACCTTACTTCACCCAGTCTTATCAAGTCAAGTTGGAAAAGCGTTTACTTTTGTCATGATTGTCTGGGGAGACGTGGCTTCTGAATTACTGGGTATAAAAGCTTCACCTACCCTTGTTCAATTCTCTTTCTCTGTATGAAGATGTCTAATACCCGAAAGTAAAAACTGTGCTTATTTTCAATTTCTCCATTGGTGTGTTGTGTAGTTTATTTCCTCATGGTGAAGTGAAGTTTCTGCACATAATGGACTCCATGTGCCCCTACAAGACTTTCCTGAACTTGTGTCTTGGCTTTCGAGATTCCTGCAGTGTTTCCTCTTGTCTTCAATAAATATTCCTTGCAAAGGAGAGGCGGTGTTTCATGATGACATCTCTACTGGAACACGTGGTACTCTATCGTCTTCTCAACATGTCAGGGCGGATTACTGGGGACCTTATTTTGCCCAAATTTTTCAGTTCTAGCAGTGTTTAGCGTTGGATTTTATAATTGCATGGGTTGGAGTGGCTTCTGAATTGCCTGGTATAAAAGTTTAGCTAACCTTGTTCAGCTCTCTTTCTCTGTCTGAACACGTCTAATAAACGAAAGTACTAATTGATTAATTTCATTTTCTGCCGTGATGTGTCGTGCATTTATTTCTTGACGATTAAGTGAAGTTTCTGCAGATAACGGACTCCACGTGCCCCTTCAAGACTTTCCTGAAATTGGACACTGACCTTCAAAATTCCTGTAGTGTTTCCTCTCGTCTTCAATACGTATACCAAGCAAAGGAGAGGCAACGTTTCTTGATGACATCTCTACTAGAACACGTGGTACTCGATCGTTTTCTCAACATGTCACTGCGGATTACTGGGGACCTTGCTTCGACAAGCCCTGTCATATCAAGTCGGGAAAGTGTTTGTTTTCGTCATTATTCCCTGGGGAGACGTGGCTTCTGAATTGCTGCATATAAAAGCTTTCCCTACCCTTGTTCAGTTCTCTTTCTCTCTCTGAAGATGTTTGATAATCGAAAGTACTAACTGTGCTTAATCTAAATTTCTCAAGTGGTGTGTGTGCATTCATTTCTTCACAGTGAATTGAAGTTTCTCCAGATAATGGATTTCAAGTGCCCCTTCAACAGTCTCTTGACCTTGAACCCTGGCCTTCGATATTCCTGTGGTATTTCCTCTCGTCTTCAATAAGCATAGAAAGCAAAGGAGAGGCTTCCTTACATGATCATATCTCTACTGGAACACGTGGTACTCGATCGTCTTGTCAACGTGTCAGGGCGTATTACTAGGGACCTCACCTCTCCCAATCTTGTCAGGTCAAGTCGTAAGAGCGTTTAGTTTCGTCATGATTGCCTGGGGACGCGTGTCTTCTCAATTTCTGGGTATAAATGCTTCCCCTAAATATGCTCAATTCTCTTTGTCTGAAGATGTCTAATAAAGGAAAGAACAAAGAGTGATCAATTTCAATTCCTCCAGTGTTGTGTCGTGCACTTATTTCTTCACGGCGAAGTGAAGTTTCTGCAGATAATGGTCTCCAAGTGCCCCATCAAGACTTTCATGAACTTGGGCCATGGCCATCGAGATTCCTACAGAGTTTCCTCTCGTTTTCAATAAGTATACCAAGCAAAGGGGAGGCGGCGTTTCTTGATACATCTCAACTGGAACACTTGTTACTCGATCGTCTTGTCAACATATCAGGGCGGATTAGTGGGGAACTTACTTTGCCAATAGTTGTCAATTCTATTCGGGTTCAGCGTTTGGATTTATGATTGCCTGGGGAGGTGTGGCTTCTGAATTGCTGGGTATAAAAGCTTCCCCTACCCTTGTTTAGCTCTCTTTCTCTGTCTGAGCACGTCTAATAAACGAAAGTACTAACTGCTTAAGTTCTATTTCTGTAGTGATATATTGTGCATTTATTTCTTGACGGTGAAATGAAGTTTCTGCAGTGAATGGACTCCACGTGCCCCGTCAAGACTTTCTTGAAATTGGACCCTGGCCTTCGAGATTCCTGCAGTGTTTCCTCTCGTGTTCAATAAGTATACCAAGCAAAGGAGAGGCGGCGTTTCTTGATGACATCTCTACTGGAACACGTGTTACTCCATCGTCTTGTCAACATGTCAGGGTGTATTAGTAGGGACCTTACTTCGCCAAGCCTTGTCAGGTCAAGTCGGGAAAGAGTTTGTTGTCGTCATCATTGCCTGGGGAGGCGTGGCTTCTGAAATACTTCTATAAAAGCTTCCCCTACCCTTGTTCAGTTCTCTTTCTCTGTCTGAAGATGTTTAATAAACGAAAGTCCTAACTGTGCTTAATTTCAATTTCTCCAGTGGTGTGTCGTGTATTTATTTCTTAGCGGTGAAATGAAGTTTCTGCAGATAATGGACTCCACGTGTCCCTTCAAGTCTTACCTGAGCTTGGACCCTGCCCTTCGAAATTCCTGTAGTTTTTTCAATTTGTCTTCAAAAAGTATACGAAGCAAAGGAGTCGCGGCGTTTCCTTATGACATCTCTACTGGAACACGTGGTACTCGATCGTTTTGTCAACGTGTCAGAGGGATTAGTGGGGACCTCAAGTCACCCGCCCTTCTCAAATTAAGTCGGGACAGTGTTTGTTTTCGTCTTGATTGCTTGGGAAGGCGTGGCATCTGAATTCTTGGGTACATAAGCGTCCATTACCCATGTTTTATTCTCTTTCTCTGTCTGAAGATGTCTAATAAACGAAAGTTCTAAATGTGCTTAATTTCAGTTTCTCCAATGGTGTGTCGTGCATTTATTTCTTTACGGTGAAGTGATGTCCCTTCAAGAATTTCCTGATCTTGGGCCCTGGTCTTCGAGATTCCTGCAGTGTTTCCTCTTGTCTTCAATATATTTTCCAAATAAAGGAGATTCGGCGTTTCATGATGACATCTCTACTGGAACACGTGGTACTCTATCGACTTCTAAACATGTCAGGGCTGATTAGTGGGGACCTTACTGTGCCCAGATTTGTCTGTTTTAGTCGGGTTCAGCGTTTGATTTTATGATTGCCTGGGGAGGCGTGACTTCTGAATTGCTGGGTATAAAATCTTCCCCTAGCCATATTCGGCTCTCTTTCTCTGTCTGAACACGTCTAACAAACGAAAGTACTAACTGCTTAATTTCAATCACTGCAGTGATGTGTCCTGCATTTATTTCTTGACGGTGAAGTGAAGTTTCTGCAGACAACGGACTCCATATGCCCTTTCGAAACTTTCTTGAAATTGGACCCTGGCCTTCGAGATTCCTGCAGTGTTTACTCTCGTCTTCAATAAGTATAATAAGCAAAGAAGAGGCTGCGTTTCTTAATGACATCTCTAGTGCAACACGTTGTACTCTATCATCTTGTCAGCATGTCCGGACGGATTACTGGGGACCTTCCTTCGCAAAGCCTTGTCCTGTCAAGTCGGGAAAGCGTTTGTTTTCATCAAGATTGCATGGGGTGGAGTGGCTTCTGAATTGCTGGGTATAAAAGCTTCCCCTACCCTTCTTCACTTCTCTTTCTCTCTCTGAAGATGTTTTATAATCGAAGGTACAAACTGTGCTTAATATCAATTTCTCTAGTGGTGTGTCGCGCATTTTTTTCTTCACGGTGAATTGAAGTTTCTCCAGAAATGGATTCCACGTGCCCCTTCAACACTCTCTTGAACTTGGACCCTGGAATTCGATATTCCTGTGTTGTTTCATCTCATCTTCAATAAGTATAACAAGCAAAGGAGAGTCTTCCTTACATGATCACATCTCTGCCGGAACACGTGGTACACGATCGTCTTGTCAACGTGTCAGTTCGTATTAGTGGGGACATTACGTCACCCAGCCTTGTGAAGTCGGGACAGCGTTTGGTTTCATGATTAAAGCTTCCCCTACCCTTGTTCAGTTCTCTTTCTCTGTCTGAAGATGTCTAATAAACGAAAGTAAAAACTGTGCGTAAATTCAGTTTCTCCAGTGGTATGTTGTGCATTAGTTTTTTCACGGTGAAGTGAAGTTCCTGCACATAATGGACTCCACGTGCGCCTTCAAGACTTTCCTGAACTTGGACACTGGCCTTCGAGATTCCTGCAGTGTTTCCTCTCGTCTTCAATAAGTATACCAAACAAAGTAGAGGCGGTGTTACCTGATCACATTTCTACTGGAACACGTGGTACTCAATCGTCTTGTCAACGTGTCAGGGCATATTAGTGTTGACCTTACTTCACCCAGTCTTATCAGGTCAAGTCGGAAAAGCGTTTAGTTTCGTCATGATTGCCTGGGGAGACGTGGCTTCTGAATTGTTGGGTATAAAAGCTTCACCTACCCTTGTTCAATTCTCTTTCTGTCTGAAGATGTCTAATAAACGAAAGTAAAAACTATGCTTATTTTCAATATATCCAGTGGTGTGTCGTGTAGTTTGTTTCTTCATGGTGAAGTGAAGTTTCTGCACATAATGGACTCCACGTGCCCCTTCAAGACTTTCCTGAACTTGGGTCTTGGCCTTCGAGATTTCTACAGTGTTTCCTCTCGTCTTCAATAAATATTCCTAGCAAAGGAGTGTCGGCGTTTCATGATGACTGGAACACGTGGTACTCTATCGTCTCCTCAACATGCCAGGGCGGATTACTGGGGACCTTATTTTGCCCAGATTTGTTAGTTCTAGTCGGGTTCAGCGTTTGATTTTATGATTGCCCGGGTAGGAGTAGCTTCTGAATTGCCGGGTATAAAACCTTAGTCTAACCTTGTTCAGCTCTCTTACTCTGTCTGAACACGTCTAATAAACGAAAGTACTAATTGCTTAATTTCATATCCTGCAGTGATGTTTCGTGCATTTATTTCTTGACGGTTAAGTGAAGTTTCTGCTGATAACGGACTCCACGTGCTCCTTTCAAGACTTTCCTGAAATTGGACCATGGCCTTCGAAATTCCTGTGGTGTTTCCT
>JAYMFT010032707.1:0-15932 GCA_038088735.1 Panulirus argus
TCTATTTATATATATATATATATATATATATATATATATATATATATATATATATATATATATATATATTTCAATAATTACTCCAGGACCAATTTTTATGAGCGTCCTGGTGTTGCCCAGGACATCTTTTCAAAGGCTCCTGTAGCGAGGGTCTTTGCTGCTCTCAATAGCAGGGATGTGTGCACTCCTTTGGAGTGATGAATTCTTTGGCGAGATTTATTCCGAATGATACAGCCTCGTGGAGGGCCTTTCAGAGTTACTGACTTTATGTACATGAAAGGAAATTATGCTCAGAAGACCTAAATTAGCTGGTAAAGATTTTAGTCTGGCCTCTTGTTCACTGACGCAGGGTAGTAATACCAGCTTAGCTAACGAGCACCAGTGTTTATGCTATGTGTATGTGTGTGTGTGCGCGTTTTGCCTTAAGGAAATAAGTGTGATACGGGGTCGGTTGCCACGGCCAACTTGGCTCACTGGGTAAGAAAGTCCGACCCGATAAGTTGCTTGTATTGCAAAGCAAGTGACACAAGTGTCCGTTTACTCTCTTAATGTTAATCACTATAAAGCTAATCTGACAAAAAAATATGAATGTTATATAGAGGACAGGACGGGGAGGAGAAAGAGTTTCTAAAGAAAGTAAGAAGGAATGAGAGTGAGAGAGAGCGGGGTAAGTGAGAGACGAAGAGACAAAGTGGGAGAGAGAGACGGCGTGACAGTTTATGACAGCAAGGCAGAGACAGTGAGGTAGACAGAGGAGTGCGTATGTGAGAGAAAAATAGAGAATGACAAGTAAGAGAGAGGGGATGGGATAAGGCGGGACGGAAGCAAGTTATGACACACACGGAACTAAACAAGTGAGAAAGTGCAAATGAGACTGAGATGGTTTGGTCGTGCGTGTGGTGAGGAGTGAGGCAAAATACAGCTTCCATGAGGTTGGTGAGATTTCTGATGCCGCTTATCTCTGTTATCATATCTTTGAGGGATTGCTGCGTCATGAGATGGCCAGGGTGTTAGTGCCTTATATGGCACGACTGCGTCCCTTGCGTGTGCGCAGGTGACCAGGCGACTGCGCTGTTTGCCTGCAAATTATTCAGGAGAGGAACTTGAATAACGATGAAATTAATGGCCAGCTGCCAGACATGTACATGCGTAAGGTGGTACCCACAAATACCAAGCTGTAGCCCCATTGGCTGAGCCACCGACCAGGTGGACCAGCTGGATGCCTGGGGGCGGTGCAAGGAAGGCTCTGATTGGTCGCCGGAATACACCACTCGTGTCATGATTGGTGGAACGCACGCGCCGCCAAGGACAAGTGTGGCGGGCGGCCTCTGTTCTGGTCATCAGGCCAGTAACACTGTCGAATTCTCTCTCTCTCTCTCACCAGAGGGCGCCAACGCCCCATCGTCGCTGCAAGCAGGTCGAGGTCGAGGTCTTCAAGTGCTACATCCATGACCATCACACCGGCGCCCTTTGGCCAGCTACCTATGAAAACACTCATTACACACGGGCAGGGTAATGCCGGGGTGTCTGTCTGTCTGTCTGCCCTCCCCCCTCCTCTCTCTCTCTCTCTCTCGGTGGATCTCTTCTTTCAAAGTCATCCTTGGGTTTGGTGATGACCAAGCCCTGGATTCGCCTCTAAGGAGTCGGGAGAGACTCCTTGCCATCTTTCTGAAAAGGGTCGTGTCGCCAAGCTCAGGGATGGTAGCGTCCTCATGGGCAGAGGTCGTCCCGTCGTGATCAAGGACTATCATGAAGGGCATGACCCTCGCCATTAAGCCACCACAGCGCAATCTTCACACTGGTCGGCAGCAGCTCCTGTGGGGGGACCCATGTTGCACTGTGGGGTGCTCGCTGCACCCAGGACGACGTTGCTGTGGTTGACACTACTACGTCAGCGTTGCCATGGAATTCATACCCTTGGGGAGGCTTCGGGGCACATTGCAATGTGTGAGACCTTACGCCGCTGTGGTAACGCTGCAGGTATTCAAATACCTGCAGTAACCCTGTTTGAGGTTGACACCATTGCGGTAACGCTTTTGGGACCTGAGGCGTCTTTACTGATGCTGTAGCAAGATTTGCGTGGACCTGTCGACACTAAGTTCGCACACTGTGGTGGCAACATTGATGATGATTCATACGCATTCCTGGCAATACTGCTAAGTTTTCAGGATATGAAGGCAAGTTAATAGGATGACATTGTTGTAATAATATAATGGATTTTGAGGTCGTTTTGGCAATACTGCAGAAGATTCGTACTGCTTTAACATGACAAGTAATTATTTATACTTCCATGGCAACACTGCCGGGTTTCAAACGGCTTTGGCGACAGCGCTGGCTGGGGGTCTGCACCCACGTGGCAACGCTGCCTAGGTTCACATCACCTTGGTAACGCTGAGGCTGGTTGTACATGTTGCTTGAGTTTACATTAGTGTGGCAACACTGCAGGTTTTATCATATCACTAGGGAAACACTGTAGAGTTAACACCTCCATGGCAACACTGCTGAAGGTTGACACAGTGAGGATAACAATGCCATGGTTCCATCTCTGTCTGGTAGGACTGCTGGTGATCAGGTTTTAAGTTACATTCAGGATATACACTGGATCACGGCTGACACTGACACCTTGAGCATGACCTCTGAGTGTAATAGCATGGCCTTTGACCTGTCCATTAAGCGTGAGGCCAAAGGTCATTGTGGTAGTGTTTGGTAGCTATGATAACGTTACTGTGGAGCAGTATTACCTCTGTGGTACGCATGGTGATGGAGGGGTCTCCTCTGTGGTAGGTATGTTGATGCTTTAATGACGGTCTTCACTGTGGTCGGTGTGGCGTTTTCGTAATGAGAGGGTCTTCCACTGTGGTGAGACCACAAGGGTGATATAGCGGTCAGGTTTCACTACACCTGTAGCTGTGGTGGAGTAGTATTTGAACCGTACCGCTTTGGTAGGCTGTGGTAGCATGCTCAACTGCCGCCAGGCGGGCTTCTGTCTTGCTATGCTGTTGTTAGAATGATGCTGCCATAATGATGTCCCGTTGCTTCTCTGAGGTTAACGAGGGAGGAGAAGGAGCCTCGAGGGCACGAGACTTGGGCGGCCCCAGACGCAGCTGAGAGAGAGAGATGAGGTGTCGAGCTATACGTGATCTCCCGGGAACTGGCTTCCAGGAACGGGTCGCCCGCTTAACATTTTCTTGCTACCGCTGACGGTTGGTTGAAGGAATAGCTTTGTTGATTCATCGTTTGAATATTTGTAAAAGTTTACCGTCATTACAAAGACCAGAAAAAGCGTTTTATGCATGTTTCCACAGAAGCAGGAAAAGTTTATCATCAATTAAAACCTAACCAAGCATTTCTAAATAAACTTACGAGATAAAAATGAGCCAGAGAGATTTCTATGCACCACCTCGGCTCCGGCTACAATGGTGGAAGCCGCACATACATTATTTACAGGTCCTCGCCTCCTCCACTGTTGGGTTTATATCGTTATCAGATTCCTGTGATTTTTATTTGTTTGGTCATGAAAGAAGAAAGAAAGATTTTCTGCCGAGGTTTACCGTCAGGTTATCAGTATGGATTACGGCTAGAAGGTAACACAAAGAAACCGAAAGTTTTGAGATGATCATCTTGTGAAAAGTGTGATTCAACAGCATTAGAAAGGAAGTGATCAGCACTTTCTCATCTATGATTGGGCTGATTCACCCTAATGTACATAGATATCAAGGAACCATTACAGTATGTGTGACACCATTTAACATCGTTTGCTGACCAATAGTAAGATACGTATCATGAAGTATTCTACGAATGGAATTCATTCTACAAGAAATAGCCAGAAAGAATCTGATTCGTTGTTAGTATGTCTGTATTCTACAGCACTTATGTGCTGTAGCTCAAATTGCTGAGATGAGATCATCAACTGTTCAAAGTTCATGGAGAAAAAAAATACTATGAACATTTCATAGTTGTTCATGTGAAAGAAAACAAAAGTTCTTTTTATTGACTGAAGGAGGCTGATCATAGAGTAAAGAGGGTGTAACTGGGCTGAGGGAGGCTGATTGTAGAGTAGAGAGTGAGTAACAGTGGGCACCCGGAGGATTGGGCTAGTCGGTCACTATGTCGTCTCACTCGCTTATCCTTTCCTCACACTTGCTTCGCTTCAGACTAAAATCATCTCTTGTATTTTCTCAGTCCACTTTATTTTGATTTTGACTTTGACCTGTTGTACATTTGTCCTTTTATTTATTTTCCTTGTGGCGAGGACTTCTCTTTTCACGGGAGTTCGGGACGTTCCGGATCAATAGCAAGTCTAAAAGCAACGAAATAAACTCGAGACAAAAGCGACATGGACACAATCTTGGCAAAATTGTGGCCATTGTGGGGGCCTCTGTAGCGACTCTCCCTCTCTTCTGAACACCTGCCGTGACGTCACACTTGTTTAACCAATCACGAGGCGTGTTAAGATCCTTGTCAACCTGGCAGCAGACCTACGGGATGCTGGAAGCCAGGTGCAGATAAATTCTTCGGGAGTTTGAAGCCTCATATCGACGTGAGAAGTGCAACATCAAAGAGCACCTGATCATGAGTGTTGTCTGATTTTGATTATTGTTAGCATTATGTTTAGAACAGTTAATAAGACTAATTCCAATGACAATTAGGCCAGAAAATATATCATAAGTATGAGAACTATTATCCATTGCTAATGTAAACATCAGGACAGGAACCGGAAATTACTTGATGCATAATTCTGAGTCCGTTTCTTGTATTCCTCGCCATGTTTGCTGTGAGACATACTGACTGATGTAATAGGTAACAAAAAATGAAAAGCAATGAAGTGAGCAATTAGGTTTTGAAGAAAAGAATCTTTAGCATACTATTTTGTCTTATCAATAATCCTGAAGGAAATACTTTTAGTTTTGGTACGGGAAATGAAAAGTGAACAGACTTGCATGTTAAGGGGGCCTCCATTATGTAGGCGTCCATACCCATCAAGGTGTCCCTGTTAGAAGATATAAATATATCAAGGTACTTTGGAGAGATTACAGAAATAGTGTACAGGAGATTATGTACAGAAAATCGAGAAGGTTAGATAAGATAGGATCATTATAACCTATGATGAAAAGGAAATGAAAAGAACACCTAGAATTGAATTGTGAGCATAAATTTCCAGAATCTTAATGATAAATCATAACTCACGTACCTTCGATTTTTCTTCTGCACGCGTATCTTTATTTAATATATTGTTAGAATTGTTGATATCAACTGCAAACACTAGCAGTGAGTACGGCTAACCGCTTAGTGTTCTTTCTTTTTTCTGATTTATTGATTTGGTTTCACTGCAAGCATTCTGCTCTGGTAGATTCTTTTATGGAGGAATGCGCCACAAATTGGACTGTTTTCATCGTACATGATTTTGTAATGTATCCTTTTCGTCCACTGACAATGATACAACCCTGCCGAAGGTGACTTTCTACTCACGGTGCAGTCTCGTACATGCAGAGTCCGGTGACACGCATTCACACACACACACACACCAGCGGAGTGCCACAGGGCTCTGTTTGGGAACTATTAATCTTAATATATGCAAATGACTTGCCTGAAGATATGAACTCCTACCTGAATATGTTTGCAGACGATGCAAAAGTCATGATGGAAGTGTAAAGTAAGGAGGCTTTTTTCCTCAGCTTACAAAGGGAACTAAGCAGACTCAAAGGTTGGTCTGATACATAGTTGATGAAAATCAGCCCAAGGATGGAACAAAGTGAAATAAGACTTCAGTATGATTATCATCTAGCAGGAAATAAGCTTCAGGATTCTATGTGTGAGGACTTGGGAATCGGCACCATCTCTAACCTACCAACAGATTCCCACATTAAGAGAATAATAAAAAGGACAAGGTGTCTTCTGGCAAATATCAGAATAGCTTTCTAGCAGAGAGATAAGGCAAGCTGTTCATATCCTACATAAGGCCAAAACTAGAATACATTCTCTCTCTTTTCCACTGATATTATTCTGGCCACTTCTGGTGAGTTGTCTAGGTGCCCTTGCCCCCAGGCTTTGAGGCGAGACGCTGGTCGCTGCTGCTTCCCACAGTTTCTGTGTAGAGAACGGCCACACGAAAAATAATCATCATGATACCTCTTTCTCCTCTCGAACTGCTAAGCTTTGGAATTCTCTTCCTCTTTATGTCTTTTCTTCTTCACAGAAATTTTCAATCTTTATAAGTTAGGTTTACAAACTCCTGTAGAGCCCTAACTGATTTATACACTATTTTCCTTTTACTGTATTTCTTTAACTTGAGATGTTTTTCTCGTGCTATGTTGGTCATTATGTATACGTAATTCCTAGTGATCAGAAGCGTACAATATTGAACAAGGCACGAGAACTGGCAAAGTGTCAATGGTATGCTGCAAAAATAAGTGTTTAGAGTCCTGCTGTTTTTCAAGATTACGTTGATGACTCTCTTGTTCTTGTAACAGATGATGCGGTTCAACGTGTCTTCTGCATTTCTGCATGTGGCATTATGTTCATCATGTCCTTCAGAATTCTCTCAACAACCTGGTCTGCTGGGTTCATTTGGTTCCTAGAGAACACTCTGTGGTGGTGCCTGATTATTGTTGCTGTGTGTGTGAAAGTTTTCTTTGAAAGAATTTTCTTATTTCGTTTTCAGAATTTCAGAATCCATTGCTTACAAAGAATAATTTAGATCGTTGAATTTTGTTAAGTTCTTATAAAACATCGCCTGCATGACGTTACTCTGCTATTGAAAAGTCACCTTTGTCGAGGCTATATCATTATTACGAACGAAAGAAGTACAATCTCGTTGAAAAACTCCCAGGCCTATGTGCCCTGGATGCCATGTGTTGGAGGAGTGCTTGTCCAATGAACATCTGGTGACGACATACTGGAGAAGCTCACCTTATTACATTGTCCCGCGGAGGCTTTAGTTCTGATGAAACTGTGTTGGAGACATTTCGGTCTCGTGTTGAAGAGATTTTAGTCTCGTGTTTTAGAGATTCTAGTCCCATGTACTTCTAAGGAGGCAGTCTTGGAGGAGTTCTAGGACCTTCTGAACTTGAGACTCTGTTGCAATGGTTCCACTCCCGTGTGCGGTTGACACTGTGTAGAAAAGTTTTAGTCTCGCGTGCACCTGATTAAGCTGTGTCTGAGAGGTAACAGTCCGTCTACTCCTGATGTTGCTGTGTTGGCAGGTTCCGGCCTGTGTGAACCAGTTGTTTGCACCTATGCCGGTTTCATAAGAATACAGAGCCAAAAACTATTCATTATGCTGATGGCTCATAATTATGCACAAACTCCTCTCTAACTTGTAATCTTTCGCGTTCCATAATTATGGAAAATTTTAAGGGTCACTTCTGTTGGGTCACAATTTGCCACAAAAATGAAGAGCCAGGTAATCAATCATAACGGAGAGGAATTTTGCCGTTCTGAAAATGTCCATAAACAGAAATGTGTCATTATGTTTTGATGACTCCATTTTTGTAAATACGAAAGATGTGAAGTTGGAAAGGACTCTTCATCCTAATGCTATGCAACTTTCAACTTCGTTTCAACCATATGCCATTTTTCTCTGTTTCTGTAAGTCAGGGTCTCTCCTGTCGGTACACAGTCTCCAGTCTACAACCTGTAACATGAGCACATTGAATCACTTACAGGAAATAAGTCACACACGTAATAACAAACCAGCACATAACATAATATGGCTTGACACGAAGTCTCCTGCCGGAGGGAAAGACTTTATTTTCTTCGTCTCCCGCCCTAAACCTCCCCTGCCCTCCACCTCTCCGCCTTCTGCCCCTCATCCCCTCTGTCTTTCCCGACCTCTGCCCCTCCCACCTTCTTCCTCTCCTACCCTCCAACTCTCCTACCCTCTGCCTCTCACGCCTACTACCTCTCCCATCCTCCTCCTCTTCCACTTTCCTCATCTCTCACCCACCGCCCCTTCCCACCTCAGCTTCAGTTACCAGGTGACCGCTAAACACCAGCTTGTGGAGGGCGCACCAGTAATCAGCGTAAGTCAACGTAGATATAATAGATGTAAGCATCTGCTGGTGGTTAAACCTTCAAGAGCAACATCTCAATCACTCACACGTAATATTAAGGCTGAGTTCCCTGTTCTAAAGGCACCGGCTTAGCGCTGTAGCCAAAGAAACTATAAGCTCTCGCTACTTATGGTTTTTACTGACTATCACTCTATCGGGGAATCTGGACAGTATCTTTTAACCCAACCAAACTATCTAATGATTAATGGAGACTGCGAAAGATCAAGGTCAGATCTGTGTGTGGACTGGGGCCGCTACGGAATACATAGCAATCAGTGTGAGGTCATAAGTAGCCCCGTCTGCTCTTAATATCACCATCCATTACAGCCTAACAAGGATCACCTCTGGTCTCCACGTCATCTTTTCTGTCAGCCTCATACGGACCTTTGATCCGTTCGTCACCAACTCTGACAGCTTTAGGGGAACTATCTCTGGTCCTCAGGACCACCAATCCTGAATGCCTCACAAGAGCAACCTTTGGTCCTGACTTGCCACTCTGAGTCGCCCTTAGACCTCACACACCTGGCTGGCTGACAACCTGCAAGTACATTGGAGAAAGTTGACTCACAAAGCATTCATCACCTAACGCTGTCTGATGCTCCTATACTAATTAGGTAGGTCTTAATGTTCCTCTCCTGGAAAGACACATTATTGGATCTCTTGCCATTCGTTGTCACGGTCAGTGATGATAAGCAAAGTCTTATCACTGACTGTTGGTTATGGACGTAACTCTGGCGTGCTAGAACAATTGCCTTATTCTACCGGCCGTCAAGAGTATTAACGTGACTCCTAAGCGTCAAGAGGGCATTATTAAGCAAGGGGAAAATTAATGCATTTTGGATAGCGTTAACCGTAAAACATAAGAAGTAATCACAAATAGTAATCACACATGAGACGAGGGGAGTGTCTCGTTAAGTTCAGCCAGATGATGTGTCGCTGCGATTCAGTTCTATTGGGGGAAAAATTAGATATAAAAGCCGTGTGGACATCGAGCTTCCACTATACTGGGCATCCTAATTCGAAAATTATCCTTGATTATGGCTTGATTAAGGCAAATCCTTGGCTATGCAAAATCTTAGCTATAGCAGCATTCTTGGTTATCATAATAGCCTCGGCTATGGTTATATACCTGGCTATGGCAACATTCTTGGCTACGGTAAGTTTCTTAGCGAAGGCAACACTGATCCCCAATTGATATTCCTGGCGCGTCGGGTCCCGGCCGGCGCGAAGGCTGGTTGTACAACCAGCGCTTGGCAGCAAAACAGTTGCATCCTCAGAGAAGCAAGATGTTCGTTCCTCGCACTGTTCATGCGATGGAGATCGGTATTATATACATGTATCCATTTACTATCGGCGATTGACAGCAAGAAAACAATTTCATTCAACACCTTCAGTGCACCTGGTTGTTTGCTCTCGTAACTTAGTGTTGAAACGTTAGCATTTCGTTCTTAAATCAGGTACCTTATGGGAGGGACGCGTGTGCAGCCTGGTATGGGGAGTGTGTCTGTCTATAATTGCAATGGAATGAAAAGGAATGCAAACAGCAACAGACAACTGGGTCCTTTCGAGGCTGTTTATGATAATGAAAGATATCAGAAACTCACAGATTAGTGTGGAGAAAGTTAGATGGCATACTGATAATTCAAAGCGAATAAAATGGTAATTGTCACTGTGATCATGGACGCGCAAATAATGTAAGTCGTGGACTTGAAACGAAATATATATCAAGTCTACTCTTAAACGTATCTATAGCACTGCTTTCAACCACTCTAATTGGCAAGTCATTCCAAATGTTAACAAACCTGTTGACGAAAAAGTAATTCGCATGATTCGAGGTAACAAATTTGCCTACAAGTTTGTATCCATTACTACGAGTAAAATCAGACGAACCAAGTCTTAAGTACCTTGACAGATTAAGATCATTAAAGCCCTTGATCGTTTTGAATACTTGTATTAGATCATCTGTAACCTTCTTTATTCTAAGCTTAATAGGTTCAAGTCGTTTAGCCTGTTCATGTAGGCTTTGCTTCTCAGGCCAGGAATCATCTTTGTAGCTCGACGCCGCACTCTCTCCATTCTGTGTATATCTCTTGCAGGTGACCAAAACTGAACATGATATTCGAGACGTAGAGGAACCAATAAACTGTAAAGAGGAAGAATGATTTGCCTGGACTTCAATACGAAGGCCCTTCCTGTGAAGGGGTTTGTTTCTGAGAACAGAAGTTCCTTCTTGAGAGAGGAAGAGAGAGAGAGAGATGGTGTAACAGATTTTTCATGGTCTCTGTAGCAGCCGTATGTAGCCATATTCGAGCGATGGGGTACTCTTTCTCTTTCTCCTACCATGGACAGGTTATCATCTACGCCTGGCACTGCGGGGGTTCATTTCCTTTCCAGGAACACTATCAGTCTCTGCGATTGCATTGGATATTCTCAGGACCTCGCTTGGAATACTAATAGCCACATTTTGCACAGGAATAGCAAAGCAAGATCAAGGAGTGCTGGCTTAGTGTGTTCGCAGCTTCATGAACGACAGCCATCTAGACGACTCGTCATGCATGGGATTCCCCGACGGGCAGTCGGCAGCGTTTGTTCCCGGGACTTCAAAGAAACGGAAAACGGATGGAGGTGATCGCTGCATTACTTGATATATTACGCGTACGAAGAGAAGGAGTGGAGCGAATTTTTCTTGTTCTTACACACTATACTTGGTTTGTAAATAAATGTAAGATTTTTTTTCGCTGTATAAGATAACCACTGAAGGCAATCAAAGGCACGTTCTGCAGACTAGAGAGAGATGGACGAAGGCTGTGGCGATTGTTCCATCATTCTTCGCCATGTGACTTTGCTGTTGATGGAACCATTGGTACTGTACATGATTTCACATTAGCAAACCTTCTTACCATGCTCTCACCTTACTTGATATGGATCAGGACCAGATCCAGATCCGGAACAAGAACATAACATATAGTTAGTGTTGGTCAGTTTCACCAGAGAAGTCGTATCCTGGCTGAAGGGGAGTGACGATCTGGTGGAGGCATCTCGACTCAAGATGGGGTTCCTTGAGGGTGTTCGCTGAGGCCTTTTGATTTGCTTGTGTGCGTTGAATGCATCATCATTGGATGGATGTCTGGGACTGCCATCTACCCATATACACAGATATATACACACATGCACATATATGTGCAATGCATATATATACATAACATCAAATACATATATACATGCATATACATACATATACATACACATGCATATACACTTATACACATGTACATATTTACACTTGCTCGCCTCCATCCATTTCCGATACCATCCCGCTCCACAGGACACAGCATCGCCACCCCCTGCTTCAGCGAGGTAGCGCCAGGAAACAGACGATAAAGGCCACATTCGCTCACACTCAGTCTCTAGCTGTCATGTGTAATACACCGAAACCACAGATCCCTATCCACATCCAGGCCCCACAGACCTTTCCATGGTTTACCCCAGACGTTTCACATACCCTGGTTCAGTCCACTGTCAGCAGGTCGACCCCAGTATTCCACATCGTCCCATTTCACTCTATCCGTGCACGCCTTTCACCCTCCTGCATGTTCATTATCATTATCAGTATTATCGTCCATACCATCACAATCAGCAGCAGCAGCAGTGGCATAGGATGAGTAGTACAAGTCAGTAAAGAAGCTGTTGATGTCGTAAGCACATTGCACAAGCATTAGTAAGAACTAGTGAAAGGTAGGGGACATCAGTAGCAACTTTAGGTGTACATGATAACGATGACAGCAGTGGAAGCTTCTGCCGTATATCAGTATCTTAATAACGGCGAGGTACGTAGCTCCAATAGCTGTCATAAATGTAAGAGTAATAAAGATAGAGAGAAAACAGAGACAGAGACATCACAGTAAACTTGCCTTTTAAGGACAGGGTTACTACGAAGGTTTTAATGTATGCGGTGTAGCCTTGAGAACCTGTTTTGGGCAAGAGCTCGACGCATCTCAATAAGTTGGTTCTAGACCAACACACTGCAGCAGACATCTCTCCTAAATAGTGATTTCTTTGGCAACTAATGTATTCGTCCGCAATGAGCGACAATATGACTTAATCCATAACGAAATTTAGAAGAAGAATGTTCTTGGTGGGTGTGAAAGAGTCCCTTTCGCAACATTCATGAAAACACTGAACTATGAAGACCAGCTACGGAAGTCCTGATATTTCCTACAGGCGATCATTGACCTGCATTGCACATAATGAGGCTAGAATCTAGGATAGGAAAGTAAAGAATCTGGAAATGAAAAGGAATGGTAATAATGATCAGGAAAAAAAGAGTATACTGTTAAAGTTCCAGCACTCAACATAAGCGCCGTATAACAGAACTCTGATACCCAATCTAAACGAATCTTTCAGAGAAGTAGCATAGCAAATGACACATCAACAGGATGTGGCGCTGATAACGCACAATAACAAAGTTTATGTCATCCAGAAAGTCTCTTATTTCTAAGAAGGAACTGGTGAATACTTCACTTCCTGGAAAAACCCCTCACATCTAGCATTAATCCACACCACTGGCCAGCGCTACAAATATTCTTGACCGAGAAGCTCCCGTTCTTAAAACACACAGACACACTCACATAAACACGCACACACTCACACACACTTTACACACACACACACACACACACACACACACACACACATATTGCGATTACAAATATCATATAAATAAACCTCGAGACAATCAATTCTCAAGAGATAACTTTACAACGAGAGGTTAACAGTCGCCCTTGCACTTGCAACGTACACCATCACACTTAGTAAAAACAGCAAAACTGAAAATAGAAATATGTCATTGGTGCTGGACATTCAAGAAAAAGCGCCAAATAGAAATGTATCCAAATACATCCACGGCAAGTGCAAACGCAAGCAGCACTTCAACAAAATATCCTGACACTTAACAACTTCGTCCAAACAAACAGACAAAAGTCGGCCCGAAAAAATGCATATATTTTCCTGACTCTATGCAGAAGATGGAACTGTTGACTTTGTAACAACTTGAAGGCTGGCCAGCCAGGCGATCCCACTGCCTTGGCGCCAAGGTGGTTCACAACTACCATCCCTCCGCTGGAACAATGTAATTATTCTCTTATATTTTACGTTTTCTTCGTATGCATCTACGACTCATCTGGTCAGTCCTGATATTTCAGGCTATTACGAAATGATCTGAATGGAATTGAAGTATTTCTTTCTTACCACGGCACGAAAGGATACTTAAAAGAATCCTTACTGAGCAAATAGCATGGCACTGCTAGAGTCCAACCCAGCACTCCTGTCACTGCTAGAGCCCAACTCAGCACTCCTAGCACTGCTAGAGCCCAACTCAGCACTCCTAGCACTGCTAGAGCCCAACTCAGCACTCCTAGCACTGCTAGAGCCCAGCCCAGCACTCCTGGCATTGCTAGAGTCCAACCCAGCACTTCTAGCACTGCTAGAGCCGAAACTAGCACTCCTAGCACTGCTAGAGCCCAACTCAGCACTGCTAGCACTGCTAGAGCCCAACTAAGCACTCCTAGCACTGCTAGAGCCGATCACAGCACTCCTAGCACTGCTAGAGTCCAACCCAGCACTCCTAGCACTGCTAGAGCCGAACCCAGCACTCCTAGCACTGCTAGAGCCCAACCCAGCACTCCTGGCGCTGCTAGAGTCCAACCCAGCACTTCTAGCACTGCTAAAGCCCAACCCAGCACTGCTAGCACTGTTAGAGCCCCACTCAGCACTCCTAGCACTGCTAGAGCCCAACCCAGCACTCCTGGCACTGCTTGAGCCCAACTCAGCATTCCTAGCACTGCTAGAGCCCAACCCAGCACTCCTGGCACTGCTAGAGCCCAACCCAGCACTCCTGGCACTGCTAGAGCCCAACTCAGCGCTCCTATAGCACTGCTGGAGCCCAACCTAGCACCCCTGGCACTGCTAGAGCCCAACTCAGCACTCCTAGCACTGCTAGAGCCCAACCCAGCACCCCTGGCACTGCTAGAGCCCAACTCAGCACTCTTTGCACTGTTAGAGCTCTACCAGCACCCTTAGCACTGCTAGAGTCCTACCATTGATTTGGCATTGTTGGAGTCTTTCCAGTCCTCCTGGTACCGTTAGAGTCCTAGAACCCAGCGTTCATAATGTACAAAGATTTCACAGTAATGGTATCATCTGCACACATCTTGTCGTCTGTTCCCTGGCCCACCGTCTGCTGATTTCTCCCCTGTTTCATGTTTTTTTCCTTCCAAGTAAAACTTTCGGATTTTAAATGTCTACAAATATACGTGCTGCGTCATGTCATCTGACATACGTCTTGGGGCCAACATATCTTAGCGGCAGTGCATTACCCTGAATGTGGTGTAGCTGTCCCGAGTATTTTCTTTGCTACTCTTTACCTTGCAATCATTTTAACATACTTCACAAAATGTCTGATGATGGTGTGTCCATCGGTCTTGTTCTGGTAAAGTTCCGGCCACTGGATACACAAGCAACATCCTGGATCTTTTCCTGGCATTGTGACACAAACAAAATATCATTTTCCTTTATGATATAAACTACAAAGCAAAGGATACAAGACTCCCTTTTTACAAGGCATTAATCAGACTTCAGGGTACAGCTATCACTGTTGATAACCAAACTTTAATGAAAGACGAAGAAAAGCTAGAACGAACACAAAGGAAAGAAATGAAACTAATAAAACTGTTGCTACATAAGAAACCTTATGAAGAAAGATTGCAAGGTCTAGTAAACACCGGGTATCTAGTTCTTGATTTTTTCAGGCAGCAAGGAGTTGAGGTAACGGAGGTGAAGGTGTTGGCAACAAAGATGGTGTTGGGTGAAGGTAAAGGCAGGGTAGGGTTTTTGTGGGTTGAGGATGAGGGTGGAAGAAGGTGATGGTGAGTGAAGGTGATAGTGGGATGAATGTGATGGGGGAGGGATTTAGTGGTGTGAAAGAGTAGTGATGTAGGATATGGGTGGTGTTAGCAGGAGGACCCAAGACAGTAAGTGGCGGAATGAAGGTAATGTTGAAACACTGACTGGCATGTCTGAACATTGATAACGCTGAAATATTTCCTGAAACTGAGTAAAATCTTAAAAATGTTTTTCGATCAACACTTCCTGTCTATGTTGGTTATTCATTCTTGTAGTCATCGACTCAAATGGCTGTCGAATTCTGCATATTTTTTTTGTCAGAAAGCGTTATATAGACTCAAACCAAAGTTTGCTCTCTGCTTTAAAATACTGATTATACTTATAATGTCTAGATGTAGAGGTAGAGGGAGAAAAGCAATTTAGAACAGATACCTTAGGTTATTACTTACCTAGGTAGATTCTCTGACGGTATAGCCAGTCACATTTGAGAGAGGTCAAAATGCAGCGCTCCATTTTCAGCCATCTGATCAGATGATCAAATTCATACTATTTCGTGTCCATGAACATCAATCGAATATTCATATAACATATCCTATCAGGTATACAAGTTTTAGTATGCACAGAAGCAAGTTGTTCGGGGCAGCGCGGTATTGGTGGTTCATTATTCCTTGTATGGCTGACCTTGACAAGCCCCATCTCCCGTTTTGGTCGTAACTGCTACTGCTTGAGGAATATACAAACACGATTTGAGTGATATTATTTAAGATTTTTGGCAAGACAAAGAGCAGCTAACCTCGCATAGACCCTAGAAGGGCAAGAACCATTGGCCGGAGATGCTTTGACTTTCTCTCCTAGTGCTTTATGCTGATTTTACGATAACAATATAATGGGTATGACCCTTCGAGTAATAAACACAATGTTACCTACAAATTTTCAGTATATCAAGTGACCATAGAAAATAAGAAGTGGGATATATATAGA
>JAYMFT010032718.1:0-15932 GCA_038088735.1 Panulirus argus
TATATATATATATATATATATATATCACCCCACCAGGTGTGTAAGGGATTATATCTAACCCCACCAGATCTGTGGGGGTATATATCTAACCCCACCAGGTCTGTAGGGTTATATATCTAACCTCATCCGGTTTGTAGGGGTATGGATCTAACTCCACCAGGTGTGTAGGGGATTATATCTAACCCCACCAGATCTGTAGGGATATATATCTTATCCCACAAGGTCTGTAAGGGTATATATCTGACCCCAGTAGGTTTGTTAGGGGTATATATCTAATCCAACCAGGACTGTAAGGATATATATCTAACCCTACCAGGTCTGTAGGAGTACTTTCTGAGCCCACCAGATCTGTAGGGGTATATAACTAGCCCCACCAGGTGTGTAGGGGTATGTCTCTAACCCCACCAGGTGTGTAGGGGTATATATCTAACCCCACCAAGTTTGAAGGGGTATATACCTAACCCCACCAAATCTGTGGGGGTATGTCTCTAACCCCACCAGGTGTGTAAAGGTATATATGTAACCCACCAAGTTTGTGGGGGTATATAACTAACCCCACCAGATCTCTAGGGGTATGTCTCTAACCCCACCAGATCTTTAGGGGTATGTCTCTAACCCCACCAGATGTGTAAGAGTATATAGCTAACCCCACTAAGCCTGGATAGGAGTGCCGCACGTGAGGCGGTACACAGATTACAACGGGTCATCAGTGCCACCCTTGAGTGTAGGGCGTTGTTCCCCGTAGTTCAGTCAGTGGGCAGCAGTGTCAGTGGGGAGCAGTGGTAAGCCACCAACGTGTCCATGTAGTTGCTCGATCTAAGTGTCCGTGCACCACCTACATCGCCAGTGTAGTCTAGTTCTTGTATAAGAGGTTCTGCACCAGGCATATCAACGGGGCATCAACTGTCTTAGCCACCGTGCGTTAACTGGAATGCCCCCCCTCACCAACCACTCCCTCACCACCACCACCACCGTTGACCACCAACTGTAAGGCGGGGGTGGGGGGTGTGGAGGAAGGGTAAGCAAGGCTCGACCCTCCCACTCCCCCCCCCCCATCCTGTCCCCCCCCCTCGTTGCGTTATGGGCCCCCAACCAGACAAGTTGGCTGGTCTTGGGCCAACTCCGGCAAAATTCTCTCATTAATGGTTAAACTTTGGCGATCACGGCTCGGCTCGTCCCTTCATACGCTGCCACGCCCTGATGCCCTAATGTATGTATATGACAGTAGGCTTTTATGCACTCTCTCTTCCTCCAGATCTTAAGAAGAGAGATGATAATAATGATAATTATAATAATAATAATGATATTAATAATAATGATGATAATGATAATCATAATAATAATAATGATAATCGTTTTAATTAGTGTTGATTGTAGTAATTGTTGTGATATTGGTAAAATATTATAATTATAGTTTAGATAATGATGATGATAATGATAGTTGCGATAATGATAGTAATAATAATAATAATAATAATAATAATAATATTAATAATAATAATGATAATAATAATAAAAATAATATTAATAATAATAATAATAATAATAATAATAATAATAATAATAATAATAACAATAATGATAATAATGATAATAATAATAATAATAATAATAACAATAATAATAATAATAATAATGATAATAATGATAATGATAATAATAATAATAATAATTTTAACACTGGAGTTACTAACTAGTTATACATTTTAGTCTGAATCAATAAAAAGCAGACCAAACTCACTCTTATGTCTTTCCATAAAGTCATACAGTACTACCATCAGCAAATAATCACCAAGTTCTCTCTGATTTATTCTACAAAAAAGGTGTTAGCCAGTTAGGTACTTTCCTTCATAAAAGTTTGCCGTCCTTTCAAATGCAGTAGAATTGATTGGAGTGTTTGGATCACAAAAGGGGTTCATCGAATGCTTGATATATGTTTCATATATCTCCATGAAGAAGTTCTTGATGCCATCATCATTTTTCACATCATGAAGACAAATGAGTCATATTCTACCAGCAGTTAATTCAGACACATAACATTCATTGAACCTATCAACAAGTCTAGGTACATATTGCCTGTAGTCCACATATTCTCATCTACTAGGTCAAGTGCAGAATGAGCAATGAATTGGTTAAGATGCCTGTGATCTTCTTTCTTTGGCTTTTTATTGACTGGGGCAAACTCCATCTCGAACGTGGGATTCTCATGGTGTCCAACAATGGCAAAGTAGTTGATTGTATCTATCTACCTGAGTACATTCATGGAACTAATTAGATAATACAAATTTCTAAGCTAGAAAATTCACTAGATGAAAGTTGTCAGAGTACGTTAGAGATATTTTTCAAACAGTTGCAAACATTTTTACTTCCCATTTTTACTCATTGTGATGGGTGACGCTGCATATCATCAACTATCTTCTTGATTGTTGGTTTTGTCAAACTCAAAGCGCATCGCAGGTCGTGCTCCACCTCCAGTCCGTTCCAGTACTATGTTTTGATGTGAAGGTGATAGAATGCAGCCTCACAAGAATAGGTTGATATAAATGGTAAGTGGTGGTGGAACACTAGGTCACATTAGAGGTGGCGGGACACTAGGTCACTTAAGTCTGGGTAGCCAGCTGCTATCGATGACCAAAGCGTTATTAGCGATTCAGTTTCAAACTTAATCTTGGCACCTGAATCTCCTTGAAGATTCAGAACTACTTTCTAAGCAGCAACATTGCCATCAGATGTACATGTCATTGAAGCAGTGCAAGGATTCCTTAGTAATCGAGATGTTTGGCTCAGGATTGCTGGGAGTAAATTTCTTTTCCGAGACCTCCAGATGCTCGGCAGTCAAACTCTGTGCAGCAATGTCGTATTGTTATGGAACTTCTGACACGGTTTCCAGCGATGCAAAGTTACCCAGACCAATTCTGCGCCTCCAGTTCTCCATCCTACAAATGAAGGCTATGGTTTTATCCAAAATGTCAAGTGTTAAGCTTCCTTTTCCTTGTAGTCCCAGGTTTAGTGTGTTAAGGTGTTCAAATATGTCCACAAGGCAAGTCGTATTTCCCAGCCATCCCCAGACCTTGCTGAGAGCAAACCCAATTTCTTTTCGATCCTGAAAAAGAGTTTGATCTCTTCTTTGAGCGCAAATACACGCCGGTCAACATCGCCTTCAGATAGCCAGCGAACTGCAGTGTGGAAGAGGAAGGTTTTATGAAGTAAGTTCTTATCATGGCACAGTTTTATTTTCACAAAGTTCAGTGTCTAAGTACGGCAGGCTTCATATATGAAGCCGCTGTTTGTAACGCTGGGCGGCTTCAACTGAAGCCACAGGCGAATGGAGCTTACATTTGTAGCTTGCCGCCATTTGCTGAGTCTCTGTGGCTGGTCTACCTTCATCTCTACCCCTTGGTAACCTCAGCCTCAACTCTCAGCTCACTCAGTGTTGTCCAACACTATGGCTCCCGCCACATGAAAACCCCCTACCCCCCCACCCCCACCCCACCCAAGGGGCCATGACCCCCAGTTCGGAAATCATTGCTCTACATTATATGACCATGGACAAGAAAACTTCCAAGTATATCAGCAATGGACTAGATGTGGGTACCGAGCAGTTATAAAGAAACAGAACCGTAACAGAATATACGCTGACATGGAATCTGAAGAAAAAAAATATTCTGTTTCTGAAATACGTAAAATTGTATCCTCACCTCCTGAATAAAATGAAACTGAATAGAGTAGGCCAATTCATCTGCAACCCTCACCCTAGACCTGTTACGCTTCTTAAAGCGTGCAACACACGTTGACATTCTGCAACCTCAGTTCCCTCTCAGTAAGATTTGTTTCAACTTTTCTGCGATTATCTGTATATCTTTTTGCTGAATTCATGCCTTCGGTCGGTTCTTCCCTTGCCAAAAGCCTAAGCTCTCAGATGGTATGTTTGATGTAATTGCTGTTTCTTACGTTAAACAATGCACCTTTTTTCAGCTAATTCTTTTCGAAAAGGATCAAGAAACAGTCTGATGGAGATTTTGCATTTTTCAGTAATAAAATTGTTTGTAGATCTCAGACTTTGTACTGGTATTCGTCAGCTCCGCACAATAAAGTACTGAGTTGATTGATTTCTTCACATCACATAACCTAGGATGAGCAAACTAACTCTTTCTCAAGAAAATATAATCCTCGTGGAAATTCCTTGCATTGTTTCGTACAGCTCGGCAACCAAAGATCCTCGCCACAGTACCTGCGTGCGGCTGTGTCTGCATCTAAGTTCAGACTGTGTAATGAGTGTATGTAACTCATGGGCGGCGGTGTTCAGACGTTAGGATCCTGTCTTGCTCTCAAAGTTTTCCTACGCGACCTTGCGTATGAAACATTACATTTAAGTTTAATGTTTGTGTTATTTTATCTCACTGGCTCTCATACGTGTCATTCACTTTGCTGATGGATGAAACTTTAAGTTCATCCAGAGTACCACAATACTGGTGGCACCTTTATGGCTGTCAACAGTTTGTCTGTGTTTGTAAAGCTGTTTAAATCAGCGTTACCTCAGTGTTACGTTGTGAAGGCTGTTTATACAGCACTGAATATGAAACATAATGGCATTAAAGCGTCTACATCGGATCTATAGGTAGTCACAGAGCGCAGGCATTCAGCTACTGTTGTCATGATGTCCACAAGCTCTCGTTAGGTCTGGCGCTAACGGTGATTCACTAAACGAGACCTCAAGACCCAGGACGCAAGTGGGTGGAGTTGCTGTAGCATTAGTTATGCTCATTCCTTTGGTTATTCTTAAATTCCACTGAAAGTTACAGACAGCGTAACTAACTAGTCACATTTTCTAGATATGTAGAAATCATACAATTCTAGTGAGGCACATTGATAAAGAAATATTTTTCCCATCGCGATTCATAGAAAATTATTTTTCATAGATGTTTGTTGAAAATGAATTTCAAGTACACTTTTCAGGAACATTTTTGTGCCAAAAAATGGTATTGCTATCTCAGGTTGATACATGTAGACGTTTGATGCCAGCGTAAAGGACACTGAGACCCCGGACAGTTGAGTGGGCGGGAGTGTCACTTGGCTCGAGACCTGAGAGTGTTAATATCAATAGTGTTACGGTAATAACGGTATAATTGAGGATACCTTCGGTATAAATGCTGATCATATCAATATTATTATAGGAATTAAGATTTACCCATCGAAATACAGAGCAACTAACACCAAGCACACATGAGCTTCGTCGTATTATGAGACAGGCAGACGCATCACAACATTTCCCATTTTCAACATTATGATCTTCCTTGGAAAAGAATTGCGTGAGTTAAAAGTTGGTCTCCTGAATTAGATATATGGACGATGATCAACTTCTGTATCCTAGATAGATACCGCGACCATTTCTTGCATAAGCCCAGTTCTGTAAGGTCAGGAGACTCTTGACTCAGCAGCCCAGGGTAGCGATAGTATCAGTAACAGGTAGGAAAGATCCGGGAGGGACTGTATAGTCAAACAGCCTTTGGCCTCAGACAGAAGCTAGATTTAAACTGCAGCAAGCAACTCTGAAATTTATCGAATTAATTTTCATGTCATCATCTCTATAATGATCTTGTTTTCATGGGATAGAATACCGAAGATCTGGCAAGTCATGAGCTTTATTCCCCGTGTGTGTGTGTGTGTGTGTGTGTGTGTGTGTGTGTGTGTGTGATTACCTATTTGAACTGTAGGTACTGGGACAGACTTACACTCACGAGGCCCCCATGTGTGTATACGTGTGTAATTACCTATTTGTATGTTACAGGGAGGCAGCCTCACACGCGCAGGGCCGCATCTCCCGAACTTTCTCTTCTGTGATCTTCTACGATACAGCTTTTTAAACTTTTGTATGTTGTCCGCATTCACAGTTTCATGCAGGATTATTCCATTTACACACCACTTTTATACGAATAAGATACTTCTTTACATTTCTCCCTAATAGGTTTCTAACTTGATTTCGTAAAACGATCACAGTTTGTTGTCTTTGCATTTTTCAAACTCTTCAGAATTGACTTCAATAAAGTGGTTGTGATCAAATCACCACTAACTCCTCCCTCTTCCATGGTGGACATATTAATAGTTTTTAACCTTACTGTAGCTCAGCGATCTTAATTACGGCATCTTCATTCTTGACCTCATCTGAAAATTCATTATCATTTCTTTTTTCCTCTCTAAGTATGGCGACCAGACTTGATTTAACTTTTGATCCAGTGGAGGTCGTAAAGAGTTTTCTGACTATATCCTTAACCATGTGATAAGTGAGTGTCACTGTATCATAATTATTTGCCAGCAAACAGATGGTCTCCTTTACGATTACGATTCTCTTAAGGTGAAAGTTTAATGATGTCTTAGCTACCATGTCTATTCTCAAGTCTCCCTCATGCACAGATTCATACAGTTTATATCTTGCTATATAATATTCGTACTAAGGCCTTATTTACAGTTTCCCATCCCCAACAACTTGCGTTTACAAGAGTTGAATTTCATTAACCACATTTCAGAGCAACTTTGGAGTTTGTCTTCTTATAAGTTTGGCGCAATCCTCCATACTTTTTACTTCCTTCACGAATCACCCGCAATCATAGGAAGGTAGGAGTCCAATCCTTTTGGCAAGTCAGTTACATAGATCAAGAAGAGCATTGGTCTTAGAACTCAACCCTGTGGTACGCCATTGATAACTCTAATCCATTTTCAGCAGGCCCCTCTGACATTGGCACTTGGTATTCTTCCACTCAGACAATTTTCTCTCCATCGAAAGAGTTTCCCCCAATTTCCTACCTTAAGTTCCAGCTTCCGTACTTACTTCCTTTGTGGTTCAGTGTCAGATGTTTTCTGGAAGTCCAGATGTACATGGTCCATCCAACCTTTTCTTTGTATGAAACAGAGCTCACTCTCTCATAGAAGTTGAAGAGGTTCTCTACACATGACTTCATTTCCTAGAATCTATATTGTGTCTCACTTACATGGATACTTTTAGCAAAGAGTCATCCTTTTGCTTCCTGATTATCTTTTACGGTACTTTGCAGTCCACACTCGTAAGAGAGAATCGTCCTTACATTACCACAACTTTCTGGTCTTTTTCTTTTAAGATATGTGTGGCATTTGCCTTTCTTCACTCCTTTCGCATATTTCCTTTCTCCAGTTACATCTTGTGCTACATTTCAGACTGACAGAAGACAATGGTTTATTGATGAATATTACATGCCTGCAAATAGATCCATAAAACATTTTTTACATAGATGTTAGTAAGACGGTATAGGTTAGATAATTACCACCGCAAACGCATAAGTCAAAGGTAAAATTCTCCCCTAAATAACGATACAAAAGGTTAAATTTATGCGTTCAGGAATTACATAATTTCATAATAAAGTTTAAGTTAAAACAGAAGTGAATTAAGTTGGGAAGTAATATATGGGATGCACGAGTTCTTGAGTCTGGTACCTCAGCGGAGGAAAGTTTGGAGACGATCTAAGCCTCGTGTTGTCCTGACACTGACCTCCCGGCTCGCCGCCTGGGCAGCAGCAGGTGACAGGTCCTCGCGCCTCAGGGCTGATGTAGATAGCTCGAACATGTCGAGGGCGTCTGGATAACTGGTGTCCTAACCCAGTGCTATTTCAACACTCGACGTTGAATCTTTTTTGTTTATTTCACCTGCTGTAGTGTGAGGCCGACGTGGAAGGGTTTACAACAGTTTCTATGATAGATCAAATTTAAGTGACGTATGTTTTGATTAATTGTTAACGTGCTCGTACGCACCATAGGAGGTCGCTGGTGACTGTGACCCCCGGCAGTTTACATCTGTTCACTACCTGGATGCTGTTGTCAGCTGTCGTTCACTACTGTCAGTAAGTCCGGGAAGTAAATGTGCGTATAACATGGCACTAGTGTGTGTTGATGTCCATGATGCTCTCTGAGGCCCAGGCATAGAGGTCTTTGTTGCTGCTTAGAGCCTTTAACGTACAAAAAATACATTTTTAACACAAATACATCATTATCAATATCACAGTTACTTACCCCATTAAGCTCTGTCTGAATATGCCGTTTTGCAGTACATCCTGACACTTTAGGCTCACCCTAATTAAGAGGTCTGGTGTCCCTCGTTTCGTCTCTCTCCATCCTTATATGTCTCTCGGCAGAGTAAGTTTAGTCTCCTCTGATCAGACAATACCAGGCTTGTTTTCCCTAAATCATACATGAACTCCAGTTCTTCTCCATATACTGCCAGGCCATATGCATTTGTATACAAGATTTTCATCCTGACATTCCTGTAACTAAACGTTCCTGAATTCTCTGAGAAACTGGCAGGGCTGTTCCACCCTCTAGTCTCTCTTGCTATCTCTCATCTTGCCTTCTGGCTGTATTATTCACTTCTCTATACTTCTCCGGTCTCTCGTCTTAGATGAATATCCTACTGACTTTTTCTTTGCTTGCAAGTGTTTCTTGCCTGCGTTAGTACCTCTTGGATACATGTATCCATACTGAGCGTAATCATTACCTTATCTCTTAACTTTTGACCACATCTACTAATTATGTTATTTCTTTTCATCTCATAACCTTCAGTAGTCTCTTTATCGGTAGAGCTTTCGTCTCTACCGTTTCCTCTTTGGCTGGAAAATCGTTCTCTTCTAGTCTAAAATTCATCAACGATTTATGTTTATCATCCTTCTGCTTCGGTGATATTCTTAATCTTGGTACAGCATAGTAGCCTGTAAATCCCTGTGTTGTTGATTCGTCAGCCTCCATGTCTTTGATTTTATCTAACCTCTCCATTTTGCCAATAAGCATTGAACCTCAGTACTATGCACTTCTTTAATCTCTTTATTAAATGACCTTATACTCTTTGACTGTTCTGTCTCTGACAGTGCATACCATTCTCTCTGCAGTTTCACCTAATGATTTCCCATGCACGTTTTTTTAGTCTAAAGGTCTGTTCCATAGCTACAGTCACTGCCTTCTCTGTCCGTTCAGCATTCCCAGAATCCGCTCCTGCTCCCCGCCCTATACCATAATTGTCTCTGGTCTTTGTGTAATGGATATTTCCTTTTGTTGTTCTATCTGAACCTTTCTGACTTGCTCCACTGATGGTTTTCTTTCATTGCACCCTT
Organism: Panulirus argus; assembly: GCA_038088735.1. NCBI lineage: Eukaryota > Metazoa > Arthropoda > Malacostraca > Decapoda > Palinuridae > Panulirus > Panulirus argus. The sequence continues at coordinate 9,129 of JAYMFT010032718.1, forward strand.
TTTCCTCTTGATATGATGGAATTCCACCTGAATCTCCTCAACTGTTCCACATTATCATGCTCTTTGATTTCATTTCTCAGTTCCATGATATCCTCTTCCAACTGATGTTACTTATTTTGTTCTTTGATGTGTTCCTAGGTTTTTCAGTTTCTTTCCCCAACGGTTGTAACTTCTGATCCTGATTCTCTGTCCCCTCTAATAATTTTCCCATCCTTATGATCGTGGACGATTCATCCTTGAATTATTTTCTGATCTGTATCTCCGTCCATAGTAAGGACTACTTTATCCTTATAATCCAGCTTTCTCCTAATGGACCCAATCATGACCGTATGACTGTGGTTATAAACCTTGCTTGACATACTTTCAAATCTAAAATTCCTGCATAGCTTGGCTCTGGGCTTATGCTAAATTAGTTCTCAGTTTCTAGTTTCAGTCTTGGGGTGAAGAAGAATCCTTAACCAAACTTTTCACTGACAGCTCTGTTTTCTTACTTAAGCTTCTAAATTCCAATCAAGCTCAAGCTTTTGAACCAAAAGATATACAGAGAATCTGAGCAGAAGATAAAATGAGGCTGTCATTCGGACAAAACAGTTAGGAGAGTTGCTTGTTAATAATGAATATTTTTTTTTAATTTTCATTCACCATTGCACTACTCTAGATATATTTTATTTCAAAAACTTTTTTATTCACTTAATTTCAGTCATTTGTTTCATACTCTTGTTCAAGGATTTTGCAACAAAAATTACAGAAAATTTCAACTTATTAGCTGCTTCTTCCAACAGCTTCTGTGTGGAGACCGGCCACTCGAGGATTGGCTGTTATGATGTCTCTTCCTTCCCTCGAACAGCTAACCTGTGGAATTATCTTCCTGCTTTTGTCTTTCCCTCTCATATAAACTTTCATCTCTTAAGAGCCCTGATTAATCTCTGCTTTCATCCTCTTCAACCTTTTTCTTTCACACGAAGTGGCCTTGACTGAGGCATGTTGTTTGCCCGTCCCATGTCGCTCACTATATAAAAAGCAAAATGCGCTTGGTACTTCTCACCAGTAGGTTGGTTAAGATCCCTAGTCCTCTCACATGCGGTTCTCTTATTTCTCTTCACTTAGTCGATGTGAAACGATACGATTAGGAAATATTGCAGTCAGAGGCCTGAATCTCTTCCCTCCCAAAACATGTACAGTAGGCGTGAAGAAGCTTTGGTGTATCTGAATTATAGCTAGATGAGAGTGATTCCTCTCTCGTGCTATGGGTACGGAGATCTGCACTCGTGAGGACACATCTTTTGAGCTTTCTCTGTTACCTTGCAGTTGTATCAGCCTCTGGATACTGTCTTCATCCACAGTTTCATTACTCAATTTATTCCATTTATCCATAGCTTTTATACATTCAGTTTACCTCTTTACATCTTTACCATAAAGCTTTTTTTTTTCTTTTTCTTATGTTGGAGGCAGAACAGATAACAGGAGGCCTGATTAGCCCACGACTGGCTTGTCTATTGAAAAAAGTTTTTGACAAGAAATTATTTTATACAGTTAAACACAAACCTCATGGACAAAAGTCCATATCAAGGCCGAACCTTAATTGAAATACAGAGAGGTTAATGAAAGAGAAAAAAAGAGACAAGGGAAAGTACGAATTTTGGAGGAAGTGAAAATTCTATCTTTCAAAATGAGCCAGGTCATTATTATTGGGAAAAAACATGAAAGGATCGGAATTTCAAAGTTTCGAGGTGTATGGAAAGAAACAGTTATCAAAACGGCCCACCCTTGAGTTATCACAGGCCCCATAATAATTATGTGAAGCAGCAACTTGCCAAGGATTGCGTGATCTAGCTACTGGGGATGGGATCGAACAAGTAGTTAGCTCTCGGGGGCAAAAACCAAAGTAATACCTATAGGAGAAAGTGAACCAACATTGCGGCGTAGGGCAAGGGGGTCAAGTTTTGAAGTCAACCAGGAAGAGTTTATAAGTCGGACCGCTTTAGACTCAACTCTCTCAAGTAAGAATGCAGTGCTAGCATCACTCCAGATGTCACAGCAATAATTCATACAAGGTCTGATCAATCCCTTGTATAAACGGAGTAACTGTTCCAGAGAAAATAGATTTTGACATCTAAACAGGCCTTTCAGTTTCTTAGAAGCAGATTTAGCTATTTCCATAAAATGGGGAATGCAAGAAATTGTGGATATCTCATTAATACCAAGTATGTTCATTGAGGTAAGAAGTTGAATTACGGAACTTTCGAAGGAGACAGGAAAGTTGTGAGAAGTTTTCGATAGAGAGAAGAGTAGGAAATGGGTCTTGGAAGCATTTAACTTAACCAGATATCGTCTGCCCCACTTAGATATCCCGTCCAGTTATTTAAGAAATTGCATCGAGACGAGATGCTGATCGAATGAGAGAGAGAGAAAAAAAAAGCAGTATTGAGTGCTATGAATGAATGCAGTGTTGAGTCGTCAACGTATGAGTGCATTTGATTATTTATGGAAGAGAGGAAATAGTTGATAAAAAGGAGAATTGTAAGGGACAGGAAAGAACCTTGAGGGACACCGCTGTTGATACAGAAAGAGAGAGAAGCTGATCCCTTACCATCCACGGAGATAGATTGACCAGAGAAGAAGCTAGATATGAGGGAGCAAAATGAGGGAAGGAAGTCAAAAGAGGGAAGATTAGAGATAAGAACCCGATACCACACGTAGTCAAAAGCTTTGGATAAGCCAATGGTTTTTAGGGATGGTAACCGGAAATAAGTAAGATAACAAAGAATATTATAAGTGGCTTTCGCCATACGGAAGCCATACTGGCGATCAGAGAGAAGGCTATGAGATCAAGATGTTTGAGGTTATAGGAGCTGAGTAAGGATTCAAAGACTTTGGAAATGGTAGATGTCAAAGCAACAGGACGATAGTTAAAGGGGTTAGAGCGGTCTCCCTTTTGGGGGATGGGATGTACCAAAGTATGCTTCCGAGGAGAAGGAAAAGTTTTGGTTTTTAAACAGAAACGGAATAGACGAGCAAGCACAGGTGCAAGTTCAGAGGCACGCTCTTTCAGTACACGGGGATGGATGCCATCAGAACCATAAGCCTTGCATGTGTCCAGAGAGAGAAGAGCTTTTCGGACAGTCCGAAAAGTGATTATGGGGAAAGGCATAGGATTGATAAGAGGAACATAAGGAGGATGAAGGAATGCTACATATCCATAGTAGAGTCAGGGGAAAAACGGGAAGCAAAGGGAGTTGCTTAATTTCATACTATGACTTATTTTTGTTCTGCCTATGAAGCTATTGAAGAACTGTTCACTGTTTTTGCGTCTACACAACTGCTGCTTTTTAACACTATAGTTTTTCCTCTAGCCAATCCCTTTAATATTCCCCAGTCTCCACTAGTGATTGTTCTCCCCGATATCTCTGTACTCCTTCACCTCTTGCTGCCTGACATCACAGAGCGCCCTCTTCACCTTTTACTGCATGACATCTCCGAAGTCCCTCGTAGATCTTGCTCTCTAACTATCCAAGGCTACCTCGTCGACTCCACTCTGACATTTTCTGAGCCTTACTCACACCTCTTGCCTCATAATGTCCACGGCTTCCATCCCTGCCTCCTACTCTCTAATATCCACTAGCTCTCTTTGCACGTACCTAATAGCATCCCCCGACATCCTTTTACACCTGCATGGTGACACCACCAAGCTCCCTCCACATCTCATGCACTAATATCCAACATCTCCTAAAGCCCCTGTCTTTAAGATCCTGAGATTCCCTCCTTATTTCCTTTTAACATCCTCAGACATCATCTGCTGCCCCTGTTCTTCAACACAAAAGGCTTCCTCAACCCGTGCCTCTCTATAGGATCCCTGCTCTCTTTCCATGGCTTTCAGTTTCTCATATTCCTCTTTTCCTTTGAATTGCCTGAGGCCCCATTTCTCCTCTTTTTCGTGCATGTCCTCATACTCTTTCTACAGCTCCTGCCTTACAACATCCCTGGGTTCCCTGCACATATCTTTCCATCTGATACCCCCGGGGTCCTTCCATGCATCTTGCTCTGACATATCCCGATTCCTTCCAGAAATCTTATTCGCCGCTTTTCACTTGTTATTTATAAACTGTTTGACTTGCATCCCACACCAACGGAAGATTCTACGTTATTTTTCAGTATTTTTTGTTTTCCTCATGTTCGTAAGTATTTCTAACGATAATAGTTTATCTATTTAGCGTATTAGCTCTTATTATGCTTGCTAAAACTTGCTGCATTTTGACTTTACCTGCTGTAGGGTAATCATTGGTTATAGTCACCATGACCGAGCGAATGTTAAGACTGCTGCCTTACTGGGATGCCCTCATAGCTCCAGATCAAGGGGCCCAGTACCTGATCAGCTGTAGTGAACAATGTCGTAATGAAACTTTCCCACAAGGCATAACGTGAGAGAAAGAGAGAGAGAGAGAGAGAGAGAGAGAGAGAGAGAGAGAGAGAGAGACCTACTGGTATATTTCTGATAGATTATTTCAAGTAATTTTGATCTTACACGTCATAGGCAAAATAAGAAAGAGGAACAAGTTAACACAATATTCAGTATAGTTATCAGTACATAGACTCCACTTTTCTTTCTGTTGATGTGAGAGTTGACACCGATCTCATTCCATCTCCCCTTAACCTAAGGACTCCCTCTACACTCTCTGATTAATGCCTCTACTTATCCATGACGTTTAACCTCCCTCTGTTCACTTAATCCTGCGGCAGATTACCCATGAAATCACCAGCTGGACGATAAAGTTAATATCTATCTATCAGTCTACCGATACGCTAACAGAGAATGCCATTTATCTTCATGACGTAGTGGCCGATACAAAGAATATATTCAGGTTTTGGACTGTCCTCTCCTCTCAAAACCATTGCATCGAGAAAGTTGTAATGTCATCAGTTTAAGGGTTCGGTATCGGGCTATACATGTCCAGGTAATCTGTGGGTGTGGTGGGTAGAGATGTTTTGCAAGAGGGTGCTCAGATGTACGAACCAGGAACGAAATTAAGTAAACGTACCGCAAGGGATCAGAGGAGAAAAACCTACCCCCTGTCGCTGGAAGAATATCTGTGGCGGTCTGGTCTGTATGCCGGAAGGATGATAATTTTAAGTTATCAAAAATAATAACCGTGAATGCTTCGAATACCAGCTGCCTGTGTGGGAGTATTTCAACATTCCCTGTACTGTATGCTGTAGTTTTTGAAACCGAAGACCCTAGCTTTAACATCAAATTTTCGATCATTTTAGAATATAAATTCTGCAGTTGTTTGAAATGGAATCTGTGCGAGTGGTTACGAAAACTGGATTTTCCAGACACTTTATCTGTAGAGCAGGACGTGAAGTGTTTGCAGATTGAAAGTGACATTTGGAGTGCAAGTCATAGATAATGTGAAAGAAATTTATGGAAACATAATTACACATTTGCTTCTCTGAAAGAATTAAGTTACTTAGAAAGTACTAGCTATATAAGATTAACAAATGAGAAAATGTAGAAAGATCGCGATTATTAGTGTGATGAATGGAAAAGAAATCCGATAAGATGAACGAAACAAGGGCCAACCCTGCACCTTTCTGAGGGTTTCTTCTCATTGGCAGCAGAGACAGAATCCCAGTGCATTATGCCCTCGTTCTGTCCAGGCCATTCTTATGTACATAAAATAATTCATCGCTTTTATCGCATTAGCGAGGTAGGGCCGGGAACAGATGAAGAAAGCCATATTCGCTTGCATCCATTTTCTAGCTGTCATGTGTAATGCACCGAAACCACAGCTCTCTATCCACATCCAGGCCCCACAGACCTTTCCATGGTTTCCCCCAGACGTTTCACTTGCGCTGGTTCAGTCCACTGACGACATGTTGACCCCATTATACCACAGTGTTCCAATTTACTCTATTCCGTGCATGCCTTTCATCCATCTAATTGTTCAGGCTCCGATCACTCAAAATCTTTTTCACTCCATCCTTCCACTTCCAGCTTGGTCTCCCGCTTCTCCTTGTTCCCTGCACCTCTAACACATACTTATATCCACTTTGTCAACCCTTCCTCGCTCATTCTCTCCATATGTCCAAACCATTTCAGCTCTTTCAGCCTCTTATCACCTTGCATCTCTTTTTCCCTTTTATTACTTACTCAGTCACTCCACCTCACATCACATATTGTTCCCAAGCATTTCATCTGTAACGCATCCATCCTCTTCCACAAAGCCTTACAACATTGTTGGGATTACCATACCTCCAAACATACCTATCTTCTCCGTCCCAGATAACGACATCTCTTTCCACACATTCGTTAGAGCCGCTTCCATATCTCTATTTGCTACCATGTCCACTCCCAGGTATCTAAAACACATCGCTTCTTCCAAATTTTCTACATTTAGACTCACATCCGAAACAAACTGTTCCTCTACCCTGCTAAATCGAAGAACTTTTCATTCGTATTTACACAATTTCATCCTTTCATACACTCTCTCAAAGTCAGCCAACAACTATTGTAGGTTCTCATTCGAATCTACTACCAGTGCTGTCATCTACAAACAACAACTGATTCTCTTCCCAGGCCCTCTCATCCCCATCAGACTGCATACTAGCCCCTCTCTCTTTGACTCTCGCATTTATCTCCCTCACATTATCCTTAGGCAATTTCTTCAATACTGAGTATGTGGATACATTATAAGGGACCTTAAGAATTTTCTGAGAGTGAAATTCATTTTTACTAGAAGCAGAACTATTTGAGCCATAGTAATTAGATTTTGCTATTGACAAAGATTTATCAAGAAACCAATCTGG
>JAYMFT010032729.1:0-15932 GCA_038088735.1 Panulirus argus
GGGGGGGGGGGGGGGGGGGGGGGGGGGGGGGGGGGGGGGGGGGGGGGAGGGAGACCGGGTGCACGTGTGTGATTATTATCAGACGCCGCTAAAAATGCATGAAGGGAGGAAGCCGTGAGGATTTCTTGACATGAGCGAAACATTTTCCGCCGGGTTAATACTTTCTCCCCAGTCCCGTGTACAGTTGACAACGTGGCAGTCAAAGTAGGCAGGAGTCAAGGCCACCCCGCGTCCAAGCTGCACAGTATCTTAAGCCGGAGGGCAGAAAAGCTGTTGGATGTTTCGGATATAACTCTCTCATAGTCACGAGCTGCGGACGCTTTCTCACTCAAGGGAATCGATGGTACAAATGGGTCTGTAATGATGGCATCATTAATGTGTTGCTCTATATAAGTTCATTTGTAACGTTTATAACAATAGAGTGTTGTGACTGTTGGTTCAGTGCATACTAACATACCTCTATTATTACACGATTTTTTCTTTAGTGTTATGCCATAAGACTCAAAAAAATGTACTTTTTTTGTAATCGATGTCGGTAATCATAATATCGTGAAAGAATCATCGGCGTAGTGATATTCTATTGGGCCAACAAACAAGTCAGTGTAGACATTTTACTCTTAACCATTTCTAGGAAAATCTTGGAATTATTGAAAAAAATAAATACTGCTTATCAGATCAATGACGGCAATCATTCACTCTCGACAGTTATTTCCTTTATTTCAAAAAATGGTAAACTTCCCTCTTTGGTAGGGGATTGATGCATAAATAACTAGAGAAAACACCACTAGTTGCTTCATTATAATTCTAGGATCTTAGACATAATTGATTTGTGTCTTTATGTATTGCAGAAAAAAAGATTAATTCGTAACACCTTTGGAAAAATCAACTTTGATTATCCCTTGCATACGGTTCACAAGGGTAGGAAAAGTATAGATAAGAAAGTGATGAAAAACAGAATTATGAGAACAATGCTGTGCTCGATGGAATGGACTGATAACATAAACTCCTCTCCCACATCATCCGCTCTTCATCAACACAAGTGCGCCAGACTCGCTTTGATCAGACTCGCTTTGATGCTACTGATTTTAATCTGTTTTATGACGCACTTCGGTTGGAACGCTTTCCAGAAAAGCTGGATAACACATTGAGTCTGAGGAGGGCTCTGGATTCCGCAGTAGATTACGGGAGTTCAGTTTCAGTTCAGTTTCAATACTTCATTCCTTGATAGAGGAATCGGGATCCTAGTGCTGTCACTAGGTACCCCTGTACAATAACACCAGAAGCATCTGGCCCACATGTTGACTTGTAGGCGGCCCTAGTGTGTGTGTGTGTGTGTGTGTGTGTGTGTGTGTGTGTGTGTGTGTGAGTGCATACAGGGCCGCCAAGGCCTGAAGCAGACCCCGGAGAAGGGTTAGTATATCATGCCCCCCTCACCCCCGGAAAGAAGGGGGTGAGGCTTGGGTGCTCTTGTGAGACGAAACAAAAAAATGAAAAAGATAATCTCAATCAAATCTACTTACTACTTATACTTTCTCTTTTATGATCAATTGATTGACCTTTATTTTTTTTATTTCATCTCCCCTCTTCTTCCAACCCCCCAAACAAGAGGGGTCAGGTCAGGGGCCACCCAGAAATTTTGCCGCGGTTTCCCCTCCCGGGTCCTCACGTTTTCTATGTAGGCCAAAGACGACGTAATCGTTTATCTCCATGAATTATTTGTTTTACATACGACCTCCACTTGCTGTACTGCTTAACCTTTTTGTTTGTTTACTGTTAAGAGCGTGACCATTAACTGGCAACATAGTTAACTGTTTTTTTTCCTCTATGACGTGGGAGGTTCAAGGAGAGAGAGTAACAGGAGACAGGTCATTCAGAGTGGTGCTCAGCGTGACACACTTTTGCCTACTACTGTCAGGCCATAGCAAGCAGGGTAAAGAAAAAAAGAATGACTGCAAAAAATGAATAAATACATACAAAAAGTGCGTGTTAATGGCACGGCTAAGTGTCAGTTTATGGCGCAGTAAGGCGTGAGGTTACGGCACGGCAAAGTGAGAGGTTATAACTGAGTATATTGTGAGGTTATGGTACGGCAAGGTATGAGGTTATGGCAGGGTATATTGTGGGGTTATGGCAGGGCAAAGTGTGAGGTTGTGGCTAGGCAAAGTGTGTGGTTATGGCATGATAAAGTATGAGGTTATGACAGGGTATATTGTGGGGTTATGACACGGCAAAGTGTGAGGTTGTAGCTAGGCCAAAGTATGAGGTTATGAAACGAGAGTACACGAGGTTCTGGCGGGTTATAGGGTATGAAGCTATGATACGGCAAAAGCTAGCGAGGTTATGACACAACAAGGTCATCAAATGTTTCCAGGTCACGACATCAATATTGATGTCTGCACGCGTTACGACAGAACGTCAACGGAATGCGCTGCCGACACGGCGAAAGTAACAGCGCCCAGGTAGTATCGCTAGTCTCTCGATATTTGAACGTGCATAATACAGGACGACATCCCCAGCAGGAGCTTCAGACAACACAAGGCAAACCCTGAGAACACACACATTCAGAACACAGTAAAGAAAAACATGTCTAATGCAACAAATATATGTGTGTGTGTGTATATATATATATATATATATATATATATATATATATATATATATATATATATATATATTAAATAACTGACTACAAGACTGACAATACGATTAAACAACTTACGGTTTTGTTGTTTCGATTCTATACAATCCTCTCTGTCATGACCAGTATAGGACACGTGCCCAACACAAAAACTACAAGAGCCTCACGACCCCCTGTAACTGTAGGCCGTACGACCCATGAGTATGAATCCTTCAGGGTCGTACCGCTCGTGCTCAGGGACTGTACCCTCGTGCTCAGGGGTGGTACCGTCCGTGCTCAGGGACTGTACCCCCGTGAACAGGATTCGTACCCTCGTGCCCAAAGAGCTCGTACCGTTCGCGCGGAAGGTGCTGTACCCTCGTGATCCCAGGTCGTACCGTCGTGCCTACGGGTTCGCCAACGTCCACACTCAAAGCAAACAGCGCTGGCAGCTGGAGAGAGACGGCAGGAGACGGGTGGCGGCGAGGGGAGAAGAGATAGAGAGGGAGACGGGGGAAGGTGTCTGGTCGGTCGGTCGGTCGAGCGAGCTGGCTGGCTGGCTGGCTGGCTGGCTAGCAGGACCTGTGCATGGTGAGATGGGGTTCCTCCCCCACCAGATAACACTGACCCAGTTTGCCTGCTTCCCTGCCCGGCTCGCTCGCTGCATGTCGCGTTAAAGCTGTCAGCCGAGACACGAGGCACCACCGCCGCGTCCACACACACACACACACACACAACACACACACACACACACACACACACACACAAAAACTAATGTCACTCACAATCCTCCTCCTCCCTCCTCCTCTCACAAACACTGAATCCAAATGGTGCTATGCATTTCATTTCATAAGCCTCGACACTCGTCACCAATACGCTTGCACTTTACCTATGGCCTGGGCTGTGTGTGTGTGTGTGTGTGTGTGTGTGTGTGTGTTAGGGGGGAGTAGGAGGTGTTCCTCCCAAGGGCTTCCAGCCGGCACCGTGGGGAGACGAGGGGGGGAGGGATAGGAGGGGGGAGAGGAGTTCCCACTTACACCCCCTTACCTACCCCCCCCCTCATTCATGAATGGCGACACCAAGCAGGGTCATGCGGCCCGGGTCATGCGGGGGGGGGGGGTTAGTCATAGCACCATGTCCGGGGTCACCCACAACAGGTCGCTGGATCCGGTACACCATGCCCAGGAACACCAGGTCCGGGTCACCATGTCCCGTATATATATATTACGTCCGGGTCACAATTTCCAGGTCACATTGGTCCGGTAAACCACGTCCAGGTCACAAGGTTCCATGCACCAAGTCCAGGTCATCAGGTTCCATGCACCAAGTCCAGGTCACCAGGTTCCATGCACCAAGTCCAGGTCACAAGGTTCCATGCACCAAGTCCAGGTCAAAAGGTTCCATGCACCAAGTCCAGGTCACAAGGTTCCATGCACCAAGTCCAGGTCACAAGGTTCCATGCACCAAGTCCAGGTCACCAGGTTCCATGCACCAAGTCCAGGTCACAAGGTTCCATGCACCAAGTTCTGGTCACAATAAACTGCACACGAAACCTAACCATAAATTACTATAAATTACTTTAAATCCACAATAATAACCAGTGTCTTCAATAACGATGGTATAATCATTTAATAACATTATAATAACGTGATAATCCTAGCCCCCCTGGCCGCAGCCCAGCCAAACCCGACGCGCAGGCGCGGCGCAGAGCCCAGAATGACAGAAAATGGGACGCGATTTTATCATCTTTATTATCATCATCAGAAATTCCGACAGAAGTTCTGAAAACTATTCTTAAGAGACATAAAATAAAGTGTTGGCGCAAATATGTCCCTCCTTTCACACACACACACACATGGAAACAGAAAATATAAACAAAAATTCTTAGCAGGTCCTAAATAATGAAAGAACATGGGCTAAGTAAAGTAGAGGGGAATTTTCGTGAAAGGATAGACACGTGGCTTAACCTAGATCACCCCTCACAATACGTACATTCCCCTCACTCCACCCCAGCCCGGTTATGAGGTTCCTCAAATCGATTCCCGTTGCTAGGAACTGATGGTGTCATACGCAGGAATCATTCCACCGTCAGATGATCTAAAGGGCAATTTCCCCGACATTTGAATTATACAGTATGTATATAAACAAGGACAACATAAACCATGATATGAATATCACAAGTAAAGGAAATATACTTGAAATAGAAGTGTTTGGTCCAAATGCGTTTCTATTGAGTTACCCATCGTTTTGCGGGGCTCAACACAGAAAATGGACGCCCAAATGTTCTTACAGAAAACGACCCGCTTAATGGTTTAAGGGTAACCATTGTAGATATTCACAACTTTCGACATACTTTTTCCAATAGCACATCAATAACATTTACGTTCAATATCAAATAGTGTAAACTTATCATGTATTCTTTCGAATCTAAAAATTCATATTTACCATCATTCTGACACACTTATCGAATAAAATGCAGAGAATTAAGATATTAAAAAACTACATTTATCCGAAACTTTTTGTGATGGGTACAGCACACCAGACAATATACATACAAGCAAATATTAGTATCCAAAATCTTGAGAACCGAACTCAAACTAAGACTGTGTTGTAGGCGATATGATCAAATTTCAAACCTCTCTGTCTCTCTTAATGCAGATGGGATCGTGTACGTATGTGTATGCCTGAACCTTTGTATACGGGTGTATGCACGCGCGTGTGTACGTGTAATTACCTAACAGAGGGGAAGGGGGTGTAGTATCTATACTCGTGGGGCCTGCAATTACCTGCTTGAAATTGTGAATTTGTACAGTGCATGGAGGAAAGAGTATTGTACACTCGTGGGGTCCCCATCTCTTTGAACTTCCTCTGTAATCACGCAATTGTTATTTTTAAACCTTTTGTGTACATTCAGCATTTATAATTACAATATCACACCTTTTCCAACAAGCATCTTTTTCTTAATTCCCTTTTTCCGAGGACCTGCTCGCTGTTGACATCATGATACTGGTCTGTGAGTGGTGGTCTGCGTGCCAGTTGGTCTGTTTTTGCTTCAGGGTCCGTAAGAGGAACAGATATCTAACCTTGGGGGGGATGGGTGGGGGGTGACGTGACCAACAGCAAGTGAGAACCCGGTACAGAGAGTTCCCCCGCGCCCACACCGCCCACACTGGGTCTACTCCCACCCACGGTGGCTGCGCCCCACACCACCCACGCCCACGCCTCACAACGCCAAGTGAGGGGGAGGAGGAGGGGAGGGCGGCTCTTCCCCTCCTCCACCTCAGGAGGCTGGGTGGTTGGCTGGCCTAGCCAGGTAATACACGTCAGTAGGCGTCCACTTAACACACTTAAAAGAGCCAGTCAGTACCACTTTCTCCGCAAGTAACATTAGCAAGCATTACTTAACACTTTTCTCAACCCGGCCGCAACGTAAACCTGTTTTCCAAACACACACACACACACACACACACACACACACAGGATATTCAGTCTACACAGCTTCTCGGCGTCACTCTGGACTCAACTGGAGTCAAGAAATCGTCTGCACTACTTTCAGTCTTCACAAACTCACTTTCCCTCCCTCCCTCGTCTCTGGCCTACCTCCTTACCCACTAAGACAAAGAGGCGGTGTACAGGAATACGTGCGGAAAACAGCATGTGACATCATCATGTGTACCTCTAGCACCATCTGTCAGAAGAATTCATCACACTGGTCCTCTCATCTCTCTTAAACTTCATCACCTGGACCTCATCCGACGGTTTGGGATGAAGATGATGCACCAGCCGCCCCCGCGCCACCTTCACCTCCTGCCATCAGATATCCCTCTCCCCACGGTTGCAGTTCGGCGCCACATATCTGCACGCGACTCAAACGAGCTCGTACAAACAGCTATTAACAGCTGTCCCATCCTAGCCAATGTGGTCATCATTATTACTCTGTATATACCTTGTATAGTTACCCTAAATTTTACTCTTGCTCCTTCTGTATTTACGTAGAGACTTGTTTGTCTTACTATCATTACATTACGGGAACACCATGCGTGTGTACAGTATGCATTTTCATGTATACTTTACTACATGGTGACACTATGAGTGTGCATGTATCTCCATGTATACTTTTCAACATCTGGCCGCAGTTATATCATTAAAACGTAATAATAATAATAATAATAATAATAATAATAATGATAATAATTATAATAATAAAACTAATAATAATAATAAGAAGAAGAAGAAGAAATAAAAAATTTGTCATTAATTCTATAATAATAATAATAATAATAATAATAATAATAATAATAATAATAATAATAATAATAATTCACTACAAGGAAGGTATCATCAGGAACAATAGAAAAATGGCCTGAACTGCAAACACCCAAGGATCAGATACCACGTGCAGAGCACGTGTCTGATAAGGGGAAACGGGGAACGGACCATCCACAGACATGGGCCTGTGAGTGACCAACCCGAAGGCCCACTTCTCCCAAAGTGCATAAAACATCATTGTTAACAACAACAGAGCAAAGCGAGGAATTAGGAAGGACTCGAACAGCGCCAGGGAAGCCCATTAGCGCTAAAACCGTGACCTCAGGGCAAAGGTCAAGCCTCACAAAGGTCACGCACACACATACACACACACACACACACACACACACACACACACACACACACGCACTTAAAAACTACTCAGCTACATCGAGTTGGGAAAACGTTTGGCGTGTGTCCTGGGAAGGTCAAGCTGTGTTCTGGTACACATCCTGGGCGTATACTGTGTGTATAGATATCTGGAGAATCCTCTGCGTAACTCGAGTGGACCAACATTACGTCGGGTATGATGAGTGCGTATCTGGAAACCAATACGAGCGTATACTATCAGTATATGCTCATCAGAGCGCAAACTGATAGTAATGAAGAGTATATCTGTGTGTTTGTTGAAAATGTCTCAATGCTGTATACATACTTCGTCAGAATATAATGTGTTCTGTAATCTTAATTAGATCACTGATATATCCATAGCTGTATTATGAGGGTATGTTGAGTGTCGTGGATGTTAACTCTTTAAGCCTACAGCTGAGTGCATGTTGAAGCCCCATGCCTGACGTAAACTATGAGTGCAAAGTGTGTGAGTGCACACAAAGGGTGTCTGCTTAGGCTACACTGATTAGCTACGTGTCATAAGCGTGTTCTGAGTGCAGGGTGGAGGCTGTGGGGGGGTTGTGAGTGGAAGGTGAGGGGGGGGGGAATATGAGCACAAACAACCAAACCAGAGAGATAAACAATTAGGCGTCACCCGGCACCCTAGCGACCGAGGAACGAGACGGATCCAAATGCCGCCATTGTGGGAGGCGCTGACGTCATTATCCATAAGTACTTCCAGACCACAGCACCTCCTCCTCCTCCTTCCCCTCCTCCCCTCCCTACCCACCCTCTCCTCCCACCCTGAACACCCCCCAGGGTTCAACATAGCTCCCCTGACCTCCCTCTCTCCCTCTCTCCTACATCCCAGACGTCTTCATCTCCTTCTCCTTCTCTCCAGCACCCCAGACGTCTCCACCAACCCCCTTTTTCCTCTCCCTTCCTCCTACAACCCAGATGTCTCCTCCCTCCCTCCCTCCCTCATACACCTCAGACTTCTCCACCATCTCCCTTCTCCCTCCCTCTCTCCTTCATACCAGACGTCACCATCGGCTCCCCCAGCCTCCTATCTAAACCCCAGATATCACCCCCAGCTTCTTTCTCCCCAATAACACCCAAGCTCAATATCTCTCCCTCAAACCCCGTGTACGCTTCTACCGCACTAAAAAGTGCATAACTAATCATCTGCCCCAATCGGCGATGGTGGACGAACCAATCATCTAATCCCAATCGGAGGCGGGTGATGTCATAACCAATGATGTCAAGGGCTAATCTAGAGCGTATTCACGACCTGGCTGGTGATGCTGGCAGGAACAGTCTAGTACAACAGGGAAGTGGTATTCCATACTGTTACAGCAGGTCCTCTCGTGCCCTTGAAAAGGCCCTTCTTAGCGCCATTCTCCGGCGACTTAACACAGGATTCACTGCTCTATAGGCAGTCGCTTAAGCACTGTCTTAATCACCCAAGATAATTAACTAATTTGACTGGCAACTGGATTTAATATCTTTCATCAGCTAGATTTACATTCCAGGCTCGTTATCAGCAACAGGATTTCTTTTTTTTTTTTTCTGTTTTATCAGCACGATTTATAGCCCAGTCTCGATCCCCCAACAGGATTAACTGTTTCATCAGCTGGATTTAACAGTCCAATTTCAATCTCCAACATGATTTACTCTTTTTTATGTGGGATTTATTGTCTTTATACAACCCAGAGGATTTACAAGAGTGATCACTAACAGGATCTACTGCTTGCATTACCAACACGACATCAACAACAACAAATGGCTTGGGCAATGAGAGAGAGAGAGAGAGAGAGAGAGAGAGAGAGAGAGAGAGAGAGAGAGAGAGAGAGAGAGAGAGAGAATGTAAAGAAAATCCACTCCCCCATCATCCATTTCAGTCGCCAGGTTCCCTCCTCCAGTCCTCCCTACGCTGTCTGGTTCCCTTCTTATGCCCGTCCATTCCTACGTTGCCAAGCTTCCTCATCATGGCTCCTCCTGTGTTGCCAAGTTTACATTCTCTCTTGACCGCCGAGGTTCCCTTCATTTTAGCCCTCCTTACGTCACCAGGTATACTTCTTTCGACCCTCCACATCTTCCCATTTTCTTCCTACATCCCATTTTCTTCCTACCTCGCACCACGCACTGCTACTAAAACTACAACTCATTCTTCTTCGTC
The DNA here is from genome assembly GCA_038088735.1 of Panulirus argus. Taxonomy (NCBI): domain Eukaryota; kingdom Metazoa; phylum Arthropoda; class Malacostraca; order Decapoda; family Palinuridae; genus Panulirus; species Panulirus argus. The sequence continues at coordinate 9,435 of JAYMFT010032729.1, forward strand.
TGTCTCTTTCTCACAGTTTCCTCTTGGTCTATATATCTTTCTTCCCCTTTACATTATTTCTTCACTTATCTAATCTTTTCCCTCTCTCCATTTTGGTCGTTCATCTCCTCCGTCGTTGAGGAGTTTTCGACCACCGAGGTGCGATGAGACACGCCCCACGCCCCATCCCCTCACGTGTGTCTGTGTGTTAGCATTACCATAACCCAATTTCCACGGAGGACTTGGCCCGGCACAGGGCTCACGTGTGAGTGTGTGTGTACAAACCAACATGATTTTCACCCCTAAACTCACTTACCCCTCTGTGTTTACGCTTGTCTAAACCCTCCCCACGAAGTAAACAAAAGCTACCTACGCTTAATGGAAGATTGAACGTTGACACGTAAACGTTTCTGAGGCGTGCAAAAACGTTTGTGTATTATCCCTGTGGTGCTGCTACTTCTGCCGGGGTGGATGGGGGGTAAACAAACACCCTCCCGTGGTTTGATAAACCAATACAATCTGCATGGGGAGGTGAAACATGAGTGTATACGGAGCAAGTGGAAATTGGGAGAGGGTGTGTAAGCTGATGGAATAACGACAGCTTGATGACTGACGCTGGGAGTAACCTGAGATAAGGCGCAGATATAAAGGTATCAGCAGATGATTAAAATGTTACGCCCCCTTACCGTCAATAGGTATCAATCTATGCACGTATACAGATGGGATATCACTCCGTCCCTGCAACACTGCAATCTATTCGACGTACCCCAAAACCCCTTGGTGCCCACGATGCCAACTGCTACAATGAGGACAACGAAGACTTGCTGCTCAGTTGCCCCATACACTCTCCCTACACACACACACACACACACACACACACACACACCACGGACGCGTGTAAACGTGCAAGACACGTTTCCATCCGGTAATCCTAGGGTAACGGAGTACCATGATACCATTACCATCCACATGGTCAGTCTGAGGAGACTTACAAAAAAAAATGATTAAAATGCAGTTGAATAATCAGAAACAGGGAACCTGGAGCATTAATCCGGACGATGCCTACTGTCTTTACTCCTCAACCCATGATCAATGCATCGAGTAATATCATTTGGATGAGGGAATGAAGATCTCGCATTGACTTGGACCAGGAGACGTCCCTCCGATATATAGTAAATCAGAGCAACGAGCCGCCGAAGTACACGTACCTGCCTTGGGTGAGGCCGAGGAGGAGGAGGAGGAGGAGGAGGAGGAGGAGGAGGAAGAGGAGGAGGAGGAGGGCAAGGGCCACCGCCACCCACCCCAACCATTCACTCCCACAACCTCTCATACAGGCGTGCTATTCATACCACACACACACACACACTAGGCACACACAGCGCTCATAAATGTCCCTGCAGCTCCATTGTGTCGACGTAAATTCATATATAAAAAAAGACCCACCCCAAACCTCCCAGACGTGGGCACAGGGGGAGGGGGGGGAGGGGGTTTGTTAACAATGGTGGGCCTCCCCCGAAGCTTCGGACCCCTGAAGACCACACGTCCTCACACAGTCGGCAAAACCACCAAATTAGCCAGGACATTGTGCCTCGCGGAGGGGAGAAGTCATGCGTGTACATTTTTAAAGAGCGCGTGGTGACCAGGGTGCGTGTGGTGCTTGGTACCCGGTATGTGGGGTATGTGGGTACGCCTGACAACAGTCGCGGGTATGTGTGGGCACACGAACCGCCAGCGTGTGGGGGCACGGACAATACGCCTCATCTGGCCTTACACCGCAAAACAACAAGACGAACAAAACTACTCCTTCAATCGCTCACTAGTATTGCACAAACACCTTAACATTACGGCACCCACCGCTATCTCACTACCTCACCATTCCACACTTGCGTTACCACACTCAACCACACAACTAGGCCATCCGCTCGCAAAGGCGTCACGGCTTTGTTATAACACCCATACTGTCAAATCACCCTACACACAAGACCACCCCCAACACGTGAAATCACCCTTTGGCCCATAGAGGCTAGACAAGAAGTACTTTTAGTCAGCAACGAAAGTCTACAATCTACGTTCTGCTCCATTAACATGGAGCAAGGCAGCACACCTCCCGTCGGTCGGTCGGGAGAGAGAGAGAGAGAAGGGGTTGCCTCCGTCAGTAGCTCCTGTCGAGACCACCTCGCCCTCCAGGTGCGCATTTACCTGCCCAACGCGTCTGTCTACGGGTGGGTGGGCGTAAGAGTGAGTGAGTCACCAGCGCTGTGCGCTGACGCCCTCATACGCAGCAATACCTGTGACACACTGCGGCCCCCACCGACTATTAAAGAGACAAAAAAAAAAAAAACTATCACGACTCAAGGTGAAGATACAAGGTCACTACCGTCAGCAGACTTGGGGAAACCACAAGACTCTCTTGTTACCGAGGAGGGAGGGCGGAGGAGGAGGAGGAGGAGGAGGAGGAGGAGACCTCACTAGCAAGGCCGTGAAACCCCGTGCCTCCCGCTCGCTGTCACACACACACACACACACACACGCACGCACGACCCTCCCACATGGTGACGAATGTTGATGTTGACACCTGGTCAGGTCGGATGTCCAAATATGCCATTTGGGACCTGTCTGATGACAGTCCCCTTGTCTGGGTGTATGAGTCATGTGACAAGCCCCTTGCCTGGATGCATGGGTCATATGACAGCCTCTAATCTAGGTGTATGGGTGTATGGGTCATATGAGAGCAATTTCCAGGGTGTGTGTAGGTCTATGACAGCCCTTCTCTGGGTGCGTATCTCTCTCATGACAGCCCTTTCTTCGGCCGCATGTCTCTCTATCTCCATCTCTATCTCTGCCTGGTGTCTCTTGACTGAATTCCTTCCACCTCGAGTCTGACGCTTCACTCCACCTGTCAGCGAGCGTCGAGAATACGTCCCCCTCCTTTACTATAACACTTAAAACATTTGTCGGAGACTTTTTTTAAGTACGCGTTCCCAATAAGCTTACACAATAAGCTCGGGTGAACCCCCCCCCGCGCGCACACACACACACACACACACACACACACACACACAGACACACACACACACACAGCGAGCAAGGTGTTGGCATGCGACTTTGAATGAAAAAAAAAGTGGTAAGGCATTTTTCTTCCCTTTTTTTTTACCCCAACTAAGGGCGTGACTTCGTAACTCATCACAGTACCTCGTCAGGCAAGTACGTGGATAGGCGTTGCCCTAAATGGGTCTCCCCCTTCCCCTAAGTTACGAGGGAGGACCACCACCACCACAACGCCCCTACGAACCTACCGGGAGACGCTAGCTGGGGCGCTGGCGGTGACGTAAGGTACTGGGATGGTCTCAGCACACTATACCACCCCTGGTGAGCCTAGGGCGTCCGGCTGGGAGCAGGAGAGGTGTGAGAGGAGGAGGAGGAGGAGGAGGAGGAGGAGGAGGAGGAGGAGGAGGAGCCCACAGGCGTAGGTGTATGTAGGTAGTGATGCTCTTTTCGATACCGGCAGTGGCGTTTGGGCAAGGGTGAGGTAGTGACGGGCACTGGCTGGGGTGGATCCAGGCCCCCTACAACCTCCTAATACCTACCCATCCAACCCAGACTAGACTTCACCTGCAAAACTATGAGTACGTACAAATACACACACACACACACACACACACACACACACAATCGTATGGAAGGGAGTACCACCCATTCCTTCCGATAAAGATAACATCATTTCAAAAACCACTATAACTAGAGATAACATCATTATTCAAATGAATATATCATTATTAAAGATATCATCTTACACTACCAACAAACACAGTGAACAGGAGGCGAATCAACAGTTTCCGTGGCAATCATTTGTCGTTTTCACAGGCCCGCAATACCAGTTCCCACCACAATCTACAACCACAATCACAGCCACAACCACAACCTACGCATCACTACAACCAGACTCCTTAACCTACTCCTTCAACCTCCCCCTCTTCACCCCAACTATCTATCTATATATATGTCTATCTATCTACCTATCTGTCTATCTATCTATCTATCTATCATCTATCTATCCATCTATCTATCTAACTATCTATCTATCCATCTATCTATCTATCTATCTATCTACCTATCTCTATCTATCTATCTATCTAACTATCTACCTATCCATCTATCTAACTATCTATCTAACTATCTATCTATCTACCTATCTATCTATTTAACTATCTATCCATCTATCTATCTATCTATCTATTTTTCTCTTTCTTCAAGGATAAGGTAAACAGATCTCTCGTACCATAATTTTGAGTGACAGCCACTAAGGGCGAGGTAAAGGGGAAGGATTCTGAGAGCCCACTTGAGCGACGGGGACGAGCGGCAACGCTAAGTCCGCGCTCACGTGAGGGAAGGAAGGATGTGGGTGGGTGGGTGAGTGCGTGTGAAGGAGGACGAGGAGTCTGTGCGAGAACGCACTTCACGGAAGTGCCGGCTCTCAAGATCGCTTCGCCTTGACGAAGCCAGATGAGTGTGTCGGCTGGACCGCACTCTCTCCTGACACTTCCACGCACGCACTCCGTACACACACCTCCCAAGGCACTCTCCTCAACGCACTTATACAATAGCCTCACTGCATTCCCGTAACACCCAGAAAATACACCTTCGAGGCTGATACAGTCATCACGCACCGCTGTATCGGAAATACACTCCCTATACACCCAGAAATACAATACCATGGCGCCGTGTAATAAACTACTCAATCATAAACAAGATGAATAGATTACATGAGTTGAAAATAGGTAATAATATAATACACTCAATCGTAAACAAGTTGAACAGGTCATAATATAATATGCATGATCATTTATGAGATCCATAAGTTTGGTGAACTACGTAAAGACTTCAACAACGACAAAATCATAGGCGTCACGGAGTGTTAGTGGTGGGGAAAATGGATCATTTGCGGAGGAAGGAGCGGTTGATAGGCGTGTGGAAGAGAGGGAGGGAGGGAGGGAGTGTGTTCGCGAATGATGGGATACATATAAGGAAAAAGGAAAACTTGGAATGGACCATGGGAGAGAGAAAAGGAGATGCAGAAAAAAAAAAAATTTGCTAAAGAAGCCATCCACATGCAGGGGTCCACCACCCACCCACCCACCAAGTACCACACCCTTCACACCGGGCGGCAGACACGACCATCAGGCACCACCCCATCTCACCTCAACAACCACCTCCTCTCCTCATAAACACACACACCTCGAGTACGTCATGATCTTTACGTGGGCAAACCACTTGGGGGCTTCCCTGAGGACTCCAGCGGCTGCCGTCAACCACCCGCTACCAACTGTGGTAGATGACGGCTACAACACCATCAGCTGTGGCGGATGTCAGCTTATACCGCCACCAGCTGTGGTACAAGACACGCCCCGTCCCATCACCTGAGGGAGATGACAGCTACAACACCACCAGCAGAGCTCCAAAACATATCTCCACCAGCTATGGCAGCTGAGCACAGCTCCACCCTCCAAATGCCCTGACAAGAGGCCATCTACATAACCACCAGCTGTGGCAGAGGAAGGCTTCACCCGCGCAAGCTGTGGCAACGGACAGCTATGGTAGACTCCCTCCCCGACACGGGCACTGTGCCTTACCCTGAAAAAAGGAGAAAAATGAATACGCTTCAGTACTGGTGAAATAGTTTGGTACCTTTGTAGGCCTGCCACGGCCATTACCCATCAAGTCTGAAGCCAACTGTGCCAGGGCTGTGGTTGGGCCTGAGGTTTTGTGGTGGTGGTGGTGGCGGTGGTAGTGGTGGTGGTGGTGACCTCCAAACCCCGGACACCATAAGGCATACGCGTAGTGATGACGATAAGAGTGGGGCGGTGGCGGGGCGGCTGAATAGGACACCTATAATGTGACGGTAAAAAAAAAATTATATATATATAAAAAAATACGAAGAGCCAACTTATGTGTATCCTTGCCAGACACGGCCACAGGGCGCGGCGCTGCACCCACCTACACCAGGTGAGCCACGGAGCGGTCCCCCACCTTGTGTACGTACACACACACATCTACACGGGTGGTATACTTCCCTCTTCACATATACCAATCGCATACTCTTTTTTTTTTTTCCTACATCTCCGCTGACTTTAGGGGCTGCTCTTTAACCCCGTCAGTTCGGTCTGCGACTTGCTTTGCCCAACTGGAAGAACTTTTTGGGTCGTTTACGTCGTTGTTAACTTCTTGAGCAAGACGGTACGACTCTTGAGCACGACGGTATACGACCCTTGAGCTCGATGGCGTACGACCCTTGACCACGAAGGTGCGGCCCTTAGGGTTAACGAGAGAGCCTTTGGTCTGGCCCTTAAGGTCAGAGTATATTGAGATGTCCTTCGCCAAAAAAAGAGAAGATTTACAAACGTACTTTGTTTTGCTATCGGGGTCATGTGTGACAATGGATAATACGGTTCTGTAATTCCACCTCTTGACTCAATGAACATACTTGGTATTACTATAACATCCAATCTTTCTTGGAAACCC
>JAYMFT010032740.1:0-15931 GCA_038088735.1 Panulirus argus
TCACTGCGTTTATCTACTTCTCTCTCTCTCTCTCTCTCTATCTCTCTCTCTCTCTCTCTCTCTCTCTCTCTCTCTTAATTTCCTTTCCATTGTTTTCCCTTCTTTCCCTTCCTTCCTCTTCTGCATTCGCAACCCGTCTCCTCTTAGTTTCCTTATCTCTAACATCACCGCATGTGTGACTGGCTAAAGGAGCTGAGGTAAGAGGAAGGTCTGTTGTCGCTAAAGTCATTTTCTTAATTTTTTGAATACTTTAAAGAAATAAGCTTGATTGATGCACGTTGTTCTAAGCTCACAGGGATCCAGTGACCACGAAATGTAAGATAAAAGTGAAAAGAAGGAAAAGAAAGAAAACGTTTCACAACGATGTAGGTAAATATTATTATTCATTTTTTTTTATATTTGCTGAGACGGCAAGGGCAACTGAGGCCCTAATCTTTGCTATCGTCACTTTTAAAAAATCTTCAATGTCCACTGTATGAATATTTTCATCTTCGTCCTGAGAGAGAGAGAGAGAGAGAGAGAGAGTAGATCCGGAAGAAAAGTTACAACAGAGCGAACAAGAATTGGTAACAGTATGTGGTATGGTAGTGGATAAGCTGCTGAAAACAACAAGCAATTTCATGTGATCAGAATATAGCATAAGTTAAACCGGCTAAGGTAGGAGTGAGTGATTCGGGGTTAAAACTTAAACAAGGGGAAGATGTGTCCAAGAAAGAGTGGATGTTACAGTAATACCAGGTATGTTCATTGAGGCAAGACATGGAATTACAAAACCGTCAGAGGAGAAAGGAAAGTTGTAAGGAATATTCGATGGAGAAATGGGTAGAAACTGGGTCTTGGAGCCATTACGTCTACCCCACTGATATATCCTGTCCAAGTCTGAGTTTACTGAGGAAGCTGTATCGAGACGAGATGCAGATCGAGTGAGAAAAGAAGGAGCAGAATTGAAGGATGTGGTTGAATACAGTGTTGAGTCGCCAGCGAATGAGTGTATTTTGTTTTATGTGGAAGAGAGAAAATCGTTGATAAAAAGGAGAAAAAGTGAAGGGGACAAGACGAACTCTTGAAGGACACCGCTGTTGATGGAGATAGATCGGCCAGAGAGGAAGCTAGATACGAGGGAGGAAACTAGAGGAGGGAAGCCAAAAGAGGAGAGCTTAGAGATGAAACCCCGATGGCACACCCAGTCAAAAGCTTTGGTTATGTCAAGGGCAACTACAAAGGATTCTCAGAAATCTTTCAGGGATGATAACCAGACATTAGTAAGATAGGAAAGAATATCATTAGTGGATCTCGCCTTAAGGAAGCCATACAGATGATCGGAGAGTAAAATGTGAGATGAAAGATGTCTAAGGATATGAGAGATGAGGAGGGATTCGAGGACTTTAGAAATGGTTGATATCAAAGCAACAGGACGATAGTTAAAGGGGCTAGAACGGTCACCCTTCTTAGGGATGGGATGCATCAAATCATGCTTTCAGGAAGGAAAAGTTCTGGATTTTAAACAGAAAAGAAACAGACGAGTAAACACAAGTGCAAATTCTGGTGCAACCATTATCAAGTAGCTAGAAAGTGTCTGATTAGCCTCCTCATTCAAGTTCTGGTGGCAGCGAAGACACCAACACGTGTCTGGAGCCACTTTCATAAAATGGAGTAAATCCAATATGGAGATCACAAACAATTTCAGGTGTGCAATAGGTGTGCCATCATACCTTCCCAGGTGGGTGGACTTGAACTATGATATTTCATTTCATTAATCAGTTCCGAATCTTTAACTCTAAGACCTTCAACTCTGACATTACATGACTGTCGGGCGCTTCAAGAGGGTCGGAAGCTGTACTACCTCTAAGTTTAACGACAGTGCTAGTTCATAATCACAAACAAACAATCCTATCTGCATCATCGCCGGGAGATGAATATCAGCCATGAAATGTTGTGGATTGTGATAGCTCCTAAAACTACAGGTCCCAAAACATTGTTGTTAAAAAGTATCAGAAGTTATCTCGTGATAAAGTGCATTTCAAATTATTAGTATCCAGGTAACAATATCACTGAAGTATGATGATAAAACCGTGCTGATCTGAACATGGCGGATGGAAATGAAGGCAGATTGCACATTCCTTTTAACCCCTGCAATGTCTCCTTCACCTTGACAAGTCTCACTATGTCTATGACACACTTCAAAATGACACACAGTGTTCCTGACATGTTACTGACATGTCACTTAGCATGAATAACTACACACTCTAGTTACCTATACGTAACATGCCACGGTAGTCTTTACACTGCTTAGTGTTGATTCATCTCTATTTTGATCCTCACAAAAGCTCGATCATTTCTGAAAAAATGGAGTTTATTAGTTATAATCTCCATGGCTGCTACTTTTGCGTCTTCTCTTATTCTTCGTTGCAGTAAGTCTGTACTGACTGCTTGTACAGAACATGATATTCTTCAGTATATTGAATAAAAATAGAATTTGCTTGTATATCGTCCTTCAGTTCTTTTATACTTCCCCACAACCGTTCCCGCTGAAGCGAGCGACATTCAACTGACATATCGCAAAAAGGGCACCCATGCTGGCTTCGGTCATGTCAGTAAAGCGCCGTTGACAAGCTCTGTCGCGTCGCGCTGGTGCGTATCGTTCCCGCTGATATCAATACACAGCAACTGCGTGACGTGTCACTGACACTTGAGTAACGTAGCTTGTGCCACTGTGTTATTTTGGTATGTGGCCGGCCCGAGAAATTAAACTGTGTCACTGGCATACGTGAGCAAAAAAAAGAAAAGTAAACGACGGAAATTGAGTCCCTGGATAACTAATCTAAACTCAACGATGGTTCTCATGACGTCTCCTGCATTTTGCTGTTTATAACTCTTTTCATAACAAAGCAGTGATAGTCCTCTCTTTCTTCTCTCACTCTTGCACTCGTGTTACATTGTCATTAGATTTCCCCGCGTCTGTTTTAAAATCAGCATCAAAAGCTGACACTAAGAGCTCAGCTTAATACTGTTCATCAGTGCTGACCTTTCGCACATCTCGCCTAACCTTTGTGAACACCGGAAGCCTTTTTTTTTTTTTTTTTTGAGCGTCTTAGTGCTACGCAGAACGGCGCCTGTCATAACTGTGTGAGGGAGTTTGCCCAGGACATTTTTTCTCATTAAGGAAGAAGATAAGTTCCTCTCTGTTTGTCCTGCAGCTTATACGAAAGATTACGTTTAGAAATTACGAAGGACAGTGAAGGGTTCGAGAAATTAGATGACAGGATGAAAGTGAGCGAAAGAGATGGGGGCAGAATGAATCATTAATGATAACTGAGGTGGAAAACTTAGTATGTTAACCATGGAGACGAAGTTACGGGATAACATCATTTTCCAGACGATATGTTGGAGAAGGTGGTATGTCGGCTAGCAGGAGAAATTCAGGAAAGGGAGATTTTGACCCAAAAGAGATTTAGCTTACTGGCTGGTGATTCCTAGGTTAGAGATCACAGCCAGAAATTCTGTGCTGAGGGGAAACGAAGATATTTGTGCTTTCTCAATGCTAAACTGTGATATACTGGGGAAGTTTGCTTACACTGTCTGGAGCACTCTCTAGGATACACTTTTTGTCGTGCAGGTGGAGATAAACAATGTAGCCAATAGTTGACCAGAACTTCAAGCGTAGCATAAGGATGACCTCTGTAAGTCTAAAGTAAACCGTATGAAGTTAGTTATATCGGAATTGCTGTTTAGATATAACGTAAACACCAATACCCTCAGCATGATGCTGGGGGTAGACAGTAGAACTGGGGCTTTCTATGGAGACAAGGCAAACATTCTTCGTAATTACCTATGGGACCATTTTAGCTGCACTAGAAGTCCTTTAAAAAGGATAGACTCTATCTGAATGGAAAAGGGAAAGCCGCCTTTGTAGATGGTTAATCAAGAGTATTAGGCTCTTTTTTCCGATAAACATGGACTAGTTAGGTTTAAGAACACAGGAAAACTAAATGAAAGATTCAGGATAAGAGGGAAAGTGACAAGATAGTTAAACCTGTAGTCACAGACTAGATGCATGTAGGGAACAAGGGAGGTAAGACACTGCACAAGTGGACATCTAGTGATCGCTTCCCAGGTAGCAGGGGTCACTTCTCACTTCTCAGGTAGAGGTTGGTAGGTTAGGGAGGAGAAACATGGTGAGATGAGGTCAGGTGGCACTGGGTGGGAATTGGGGAAGTTAAGGGAAAAGGCAGAATGCGGCGGCTTGGTGTCATTTCATCACACGTATTAGAGGACACATCGCAGGCAGAGGCTGGTAACACAAAAGTGAGGGAACATGACAGGATAGGTCCACTGATCCAGGATGAGAATGAGGCAGACAGGAGAAAAGACAGGATAGGGCAGTCTGAAGGCAATTCCTATGCAGAAGCAGAGAACAAGGTAGGACAAGTCAAATCAAGGTGACGGACCACGTTCAAGTAGAAGGGTTCCCTACAGACACTGCTGGACATGTATATACAAATGACGATAACTATTAGCCATGTATTAGAATATTTCATGTTGATGTACGGAGTGTACGCAAAAAGTTTCAAGAGTTAGGGACAACTGCATTGGAAAAAGAAAATTATTCGGAATCTTGGTTAAATATTGAAAATACAGATTTCCTCGCCGAATACATGAGTCCTGGGTGCAATATTTGTAACAGCGATAGGGGTAATACAGTAACCGGTGGTCTGTTGCTCTTTGTTAAAAATTCAAGTTAATCCTGAGCTGAAAGTTGTTGAAACTGTTGATAAACGCGACTCCATTTTCGTAGAAATCAAAGATGTGTTTTATACGATTATCATCGCAGGATTAGTTTTTAGGCCCCCAACACAGACACTTGATAATCATTTAACAGAGATTAGTAACGAACTTTATTCGATCACAATGAGAGATTTTAACACTCCATTACCTAGGAGGGTAGAGTCCCCTTACAGTAGTAGCTCGGGGCGTGGGCTCTACCTAAATTTATTTGATGGTGTCCAACTGTAATTAGTTGAAAACGAACTCGCGAGGGAAACATGTTATATTAATCGTCAGGTACCAAAATAAGGATCCCAGTGATAGTTTTGAACAAACGTGTATGAGTCGTTAGAAACAGTGTCAAGAGTGCTAGAAAGTGTAGGGAATGAGGACCTATCTGTGAGAAGGAGTGAATAAATAAAACTGGTTTCAGTGTGTGTCGGGTTAGAGGCATTGACAATTTTCGGAGAAGAGCTCAGGCAGCTTAGAGAGGATTAGCCATGGATTCCCTCCTCTCAGACTGTTGTTCTGATTGGTTTTCATTTACAAGCTTATTGGATATGAAGCGCTGACTTGCTAAAGTATGATTTAAAGCATACCAGAGTTTTCAAAAAAACTGACATACCCAGATGGCATGATACTGAGATTAAGAAAGAAAAGGATATAATGAACAAACACTAAAGAGGAGAGAGTAAGCGGAACGAGGGATAGACGAACAAGTCAAGTAAAAAGGACAGATGTTTACAGAAAGTAAGTGTAAAGACAGTAAGCGCAGCAGGTACGATGACAGGTGATATAGTAAGACTCAAGAATAAGAGAAACAAAAATATGAATAGCGTCGTCTACTGCATACCATGCTTGCAGTGATTTCGCTTTAACTATAGGGAAAGGGACCTTGACCTGATTAAGAGCCTGGGTGAACACAAGGCTGACATTAGGGAAAGGGACCTTGACCTGATTAAGAGCCTGGGTGAACACAAGGCTGACATTAGGGCTCACAGGACTTCAGTTACGTGAACGGCACTAGCAAGGGACCATGGGCACCTTCCGTGCTGAAGGCTCGAAGAAGTATTACAAGAAGATTTAGGAAAGGATAGAAAAATGGTAGAAGCAGCTTACATCGTGACACAGGAGACGACGAATCATAGAGATGGATTTTTTAAGTTGGTATATGCAACAGCAGAAATCACATTAAAAGAGGTGGGAAGAGCGAATGCAAAAGCCCACAACATGAAGGAGGAGGAGCGCACAGTTGTCTCAAGTGTCTTCTTCCATCCTCATCCACTCATCTGTCATGGATTGTGGACTCCTTGGCTATACAACGAAATCCATAACACCTGGAAACTTTCCAGCGCAAAACCAATGCTAAAACTCTCTAAACCACCCAACTCTCTATCCTATATCCATTCTATCCTCAGTATCCAAACTCTGAAAAAAAAAAAAAGAAAACTTACCCACAAGCGAATCAACCAAAACATCCCAATGTCACTCACACAGCATGGCTTTATACCCGAACACTCTACTACCACAGCGCACACTGAGCTCACACAACATATCCTAGTTGTATTCAACCGACCACTACTCCCCTCCCGCACATTACCAGTGGCAACATACATCAACAAAGCATCTGATATTGTGCACCATCATGACAAAAAATACTTGACACCACCCTCCACAACAATGACAAAAGGTAGCTGGCCAATTTCATAGGTGGCTGCCGTGATATATATATATATATATATATATATATATATATATATATATATATATATATATATATATATATTGCCTCTCAGCCATCCAATACTTGCAGAAAACAGTGCATCACTTACTAAGATGGTTCGTGGGCGTCGCCCGTCGATCATAGGTCTCCAGCAGGTGGTCCAGAATCTGAAGGTCCGACATCTTCCCACACAACCTGAAATATGTAGCGCTGTTGTTACAAGTTTGCTGCAACGGAGGTGATGAAGAGATGTATTGTGCTCACGCGTATAATGTCTGTGTAATTTGTATGCATGTGGGTTTATGTGTTTATGTCATTACCCATTTTTACTGTACGAGACCCCATTATGTACGTCTGTGTTTGACTGCTTTGGTTTCAGTGCATATAGCTGCACATTTTGATATGTACCAATATTTCTTTTTATTTTTGAGTGTTATGTTTTACAGTTTGCTTCGGTCTGTATCGTATTAGTTTATGAATAAGTGTGTATCTTTGCAGTTTTGGTTTATTTATGCATTTTTTTCAGGTCATTATTCACTGATGCATTCCACGGGAGAATTTTATACCAGTGTGGCCCTTTCTCTGTAGCTTTCTTTACTGTCAGACAAGACACCAATTTCTAAGTTTCCTGACACCATCTGTAATGATTGCCTCTTTACTTAGCATGACCCCCATTCATCCATCATTCTGTCATGAAGGAAGTGTTCCTTCACAAATACTTCATATCGAAGTCGTTCTTAAATGCCAGAATTGCACAGTGGGTCAATTCTTCTAATATTATTCAGTTTCATTTGAATCAGTGTTCATTAAAGGTTCAATCCTGTCTCCTAGAATTTTTCTCCTTTTTATCGACGATTTCCATTCTTCCACTCATACGATGACGACTCAATATTGAATTCCTCCACATCCTACAATTCTGCTCCTTCTTTTGCTCGACTATCTCTCTGAATGAACTCATCTATTTCCCTGGCTGCTGTGACGCAGGCTGCTGCATCACATGATTACTGTGTTCCGGTAGGCATCTCAGGGGTTGGCAGTTTTGATGTTTCTTTCCCTACCCTCGAAACTGTGTGGCCACTCAAAGGTAGGCCGTTCTGATACCTGTTTCTTTCCCTACATCTTGAAGCTTTGGCACTCTCTATCCTCTCATGTCTTTCCCAATAACTACGACCAGAAACATTTCAAAGGACAAGTTTTTCAATTTCTCCAAAGTTCATAAATACTTTCCCTTGTCTCTTTTTTTTTTTTCCCCCTTTCCTTAACCTCTCTATATTTCAATTAAGGCCCGGCCTTGATGTGGATTTTTGTCCGTGACTGGAGCCTCCAAATTTAAAAAAGAAAAAATACAACTTCGGTCAAATTTTAAAAAGTTGTATTTGATAACAGCTAACAACACAAAACATAATCGTTGTTACAATGGGTCTCCACCCAATTAGTTAAGTTAGGTTAGAGTAGGTTTACAAAATTAAGGTTCAATCTGGTTGTTTTTTTATATATTTTTTTTCTACTGAGAACATCTTATTGTATCTATATGCAATAACATTCAGTATGTATCACTAAACTCATTAAAGACAATTAATATCATCAAAATTTGGGTGGATTAAGCCTAACCGATAATTTTGAGTATCAAATAGGGCTTAGAAATAGTTGTGTTGATACAGGGAAATATTGGAGTCGATTTAGGGAAATAGTCGAGTCCATTCAGGGAAACAGTTGAGTCGATCTTGAGAAATAGTTCAGTCGTTTTAGAGATATAGCTTGGTCGAACCAAAGAAATAACTGAGTCGATTTAGAGAAATAGTTGAAATCACTTGACTCTCAACCTCACTACTTGTTTCTAAACCTGACCCCTCGTCTGTCAACCTTACCATAAACCTGCTAACCTCACCACTCATCTCTCAACCTCACCAGACGTCTCCTAACCTCCCTAATTTTTCAGTATTACCCAGTCACTTAACCTATGCAAACATGTAAGGAGTAGTCCTTTAAAGCCTCGACATTTATTCCTTCATCTTATCACTTATCCTTTACGACATTTATCACCCTTTCCTCACGGTCCTATCATCCATCACTAATGAAATTACATTTCATTGTAACCCAAATGAATATCCACATGGCCCTTCTCCTCGTATCTATTAATCTTGTTTGCTGCTTATGACTGAGGCGATTGTAGGAAATAAGGTTCCCTACATGGATGACTTAGCATATCCTATATAGAACATCAGTATAATTTTGTCATCTTAACTTCAAAAGGAAATAATCATACTTGTATATTTCCAATAAAATATGGACGTCTTGGTTAAAACTGGACAAATATTCATTGGCTTTCGTGAATGATGCTCTGTAGGAGACACTGTGGAACAAGTGAATAATTTCTTTTCTTACATTTTTGAATATTTCTATGACCTTTCGATCGTACTATTTTCTTTTTAGTTAACTAGATCCAATCAGTGGCCGAGCATTTTCACGTGGGAAAAATTGAGTCATCCTCGTAGATGACATACTCGGGTTGAAAGAATGCTCTCCAAAAAACCCAGATTCTGTGCGCCTGGCGTAAAAAAATAAAAAGGATCCACAATTAAGTACTTTCACAAGGCTCGTGACATTAGTCTGGTGCAGTGCTGTCCTAGGTTATGGGTTTATGGACGCCTTTCATTACCTTCAGTGGGTAAATCTTTCAATTTATCACCACATTTCCCAGTTCTTCACAGCCTTCCCATTACTAAGGGGGAACACTTCAGGCGCCATCCAACACCGGAGAGAGATTTCAAAACGCCATTGAAGAAGATTCATACGTAAACCAATCTTGCTTCGAAATTGCCAACACATTAGCGAGCATCCTTAGTGAAAAAATCTTACCGTAATACTTCCTCATTAATCTACTACCCGTTCCTCATGACATTAAAACTCAACCCTCATAAATCTTACCACTGCGTCGCTCATGACCGCACTTTACCATGACCTTGATATCTCTCCCTCAAGCTGATGTCAACAAATTCCCTAATACATCAAATTACTTTCATGACGAGATATGCAAATCATTCCTACATCATTCACGTGATTCTCTCCTTCATTTTAATTATCATACTGCATAACCTTCATCTGCTGAATTTCTCATCCAATTAGGCACACAGACAGGAAAACCATCTCATCTCTGACCTTGAAAGACAATATTACGAATGGAAATAAAAAAAAAAAAATCAACTTTTCCTGTGGCATCTGTATTTAAGACTGTTATCCAGAAAGACGAGGAGGGGATAAGAGAAGCCTCAGCTTGTGTCCATGAAGAGAGCAGCACACAAGCCTAGCACCCACATCCCCTGCTGTCACATTCATAACAACACAGTCACTCGCTTCTGCTCCCTTACCGATATCCCCCCGACACACACACACACACACACACACACACAAACACTTACTTTCATAACTGTGGAAATGTAATTTGTAAATGTAGTTTACCCTTGGGCCCTCCCTCCCACCTTCTCTCTCTCTCTCTCTCTCTCTCTCTCTCTCTCTTTCTCTCTCTCCCTTAAAGATTTATAGTTTCTAGGGTCCCCTCCACTTCTAGTCTACATGAGTTCCTGCAAGGGTGACTGAACCGATGCCTCAATTCCGTAAACTGCCGTATATACGTATATACACGGCAAGGCACGTGACGTGACCACTGCGGGTATTGCATAGTTGCGTGAAGTGTAATACGTGTGTGGGTGTGGGTGTGTGTGGTTGGGTGTATGGGTGAGCAAGTGTGGTTGGGTGTGTGTGGGTGTGAGTGGGTAGGGAGAGGGTATCTTGAGGCCGGTTGTGGATAAAATGGGTGGATGGAGAAGAATCTTGAGGCAGGTGGTGAGTAGCGAGGGTGGAGGATGAGGCTTCTGATGAATGAGAGGTGTCAAAGAGGACAGAGCTGGAGAATGAGACTAATGAGGAGTGAGGATGGTGGAGGAAGTTGAGACGGCTGGAGGTAGAGATCGAGACATTAAAGCAGGCAGAAGGTAAGGCAGGTGATCGGTGGGATGGCTGGAGGGAAAGACATGAGAATATGGAGATGGACGGAGAGAAGGAGTGAAGTGGCAGGAGGAGGAGGCAAGTGGAGATAAAGGCAGGAGAAGAGTGAAGCAGGTGGAGGAGGAGGCAAGTTGGAGGATGATGCTGGTGGAGTGAAAGGCAAGAGGAGAGTAAAGCTAGTAAAGGATGAAGGGTGATACAGGTTGAGGATGAGGCAAGAAGAGAGTGAAGGCACGTCACCCCTCACACACCACATCAATCTAATTAATTTTATCGCATGCACGCCCCTTATCCTCCTGAATGCTCAGGGTTCGATGCCTCGAAACCTTATTCTCCCTAGCCTTTCCTTACCTGCTTGGTCTCATCCTTACCCCTCATCTATCCACTTTTGAAAAGTACTTCATCATCTTAGTTCGTCTTCCTTTTTCTCCCATTTTCACCATATGTCGAGACTATTTCTGCTACAGTTACAAGCGCATCTCTCTCTCTTATACTGTCATGCCTTATTCGATCAAGCAGCCTCGCACCCCAAACTGTCTCCAGGAATTTCATTTCAACACGTCCACTTCTTGCGTTCTTTTGCATTCAAAACCCCAGACTCACATCGATAAAACACTGTTGGGAATACATTCAACATACCCCAATATTTTACGTGATACACAGAGCTGACCTGACCCACAGAGAGCACAAAGGAACTGTCGAATTTGTATTTCTGCTAGGCTGGACACTGAGAACATCCATAGCAAAAGAAAGAAAAATGATTTGATATCACCTTCCAAAGCATTTGTTATCTTCCGACACAAGGAAGACTGTGCAAACATCATATAGGGACGGAAATCTTCATCGTACTGAATCATTTAGCGGTGTACCACCCATTTCCATTTTATGAAACATCTACTTTACTGGGAAAGTTAAAAGTGTAGAATGCAGTCATTATGACGATGTTAAGACACGCATGGGAATCGGCACATGCAAACTATGGAAAGACCTACTCAATTCCCTGCAAGCAAAATGTAATTTCCTGAATAAATGATAAAGTGGGTAGAATGCATGAAAAAACAAGCCACTAAAGAACAGAGACACATGAAGGCATTGAGACCAAAACTGATATATCAAGAATCCACGTTTGTTCAATTTTCTACCTTCGTATATATGGAATAAGATTAAAGCCTTAAAAACTAGTACACACCACTTCCCATGGTGTACTACAGAAGCTAGGATGTATAATATAGAATATTATCCATCCCTCATCAAGAAACGTTTTACTGTAAACTGAAATGCACGAGTAAAGTTTCCGAGTATACACACACACACACACACACACACACACACATATATATATATATATATATATATATATATATATATATATATATATATATATATATATATATATGTATATTACGCACCACCGTTAACGTTACTCTAATGTTAAGGGATGAAGTAAACACCAGGTATAAAAGCTATTTACATTAAAAGAAAGATACAGAAATAATTATTTATAGGGCACAAAAATTTACGTTATCACAATCCAAGTAAGTTTTCAAACCATGCAATCCTTTCCTTTACGGGAACATTATAATAATAATTGTAATGATAATAATAATCCTATTACGCTTTACCTACGGACAAATAGATATAACAAATAAATGCAGGGCAGTTGATTGGCTACTACGATACAAATTGGAACAAGAGAATTACACAATTACAGAATTACAGAGCTGTCAGCTCTGTAAGAATAAAAAACACAACACTCCTCGGGGTATTTATAGTAGGAGGTAACTATACAAGGTCAGTTCTGATTTGCTAGGAACAATAAATATGCAAATAAGATGCTAATGTCAGTCGAGCTGTGACTGACCAGTGGTTCCCTTAGCATTACGTAAGCTGAGTATTACATAAACGCCACGCATCCGGCACGACTTACTGCACCTGCTACCATCACCTAACGCGCCACTTCACGCATGACTACACCTACACCTAAACTGGACATGTACTTGCTAAACAATATGAAACCTGTACAAAATAGCAATACAATACACGCTGAATAACACAAATTTCGTAAAAATCAATATCCTCCCACACAGTTGTCCAGGAATAATCAACAAACTTATATCTCTGTAGTTTGAACACTCACCTTTATCCCCTTTGCCTTTGTACAGAGGCCCCATACATGCATTTCGTCAATCCTCAGGCACTTCACCATGACCCATATAGACATATATATATATATATATATATATATATATTATATATATAAAGACCCAACAATACTAAACAAATGCAAAGCATGGGCTGTAGATAATGCTGTAATGAGGATGGTGGATGTGTTGGGAATGAAAAGTTTAAGGACAATATGCAGCCAGACCAGGAAACTGTCCAGCCCACAGGCTTGTTCCATCAATCTGATCATGTCGTTCACGTACAGGACAAAGAGCGGGCAGGAAGCAGGGCAGCCCTGTCGCACACCTATGGACGCTGTGACTAATGCAGTGCCTACAATAAAGGCAGTAACTTTATACATGGCCTCAATAGCAAAAAGCATTGTCATTCCACAGCCCAATATCTTAAACACAAAATACAGTACGTTCCGCTGCACCGTATCGCAGGCTGTTGAAAAGTCTACAAATGTAATGAATAATTCAAATTTCTTCTTCCCGGCCACGGCAGTCTGCTTTCGGAGCGTTACAATATGTTCAAGACATCCCCTGCCCGCCTAGCTGCCAGACTGCTCAGCATCTGCGCAGCCTAACGCAGACGATCATATCACATAATTTTACGAGGCTGTTAATAACACTCATGCCCCTAAAGCTGGTCACTAACGTACGAGACCCTCGCTTGAAAATGATGAATAGTTTAGCTGTCACCCAGGACGACGAGTATATAGCCGACATGAACATACGATTAAATGGCATAGGACCCATGAGGCAGGTGATTTTTTTTAATACACTAAACGGTATATCGTTAGGCCCGCACGCCTTGTTACCCTTAAGCTAATGATTTGGTGCGACGCCTCATGCGGAGTTATAGGGTAGTTCAGCACATCAGTGTAGTGTGCCAAGATCGGGTTCTCCCACACCAGGAGGGTTAAGAATTTCCTCAAAATGTCTAACTTCCTGGTCTATTGGAGATGTAGCGGCGTGGGTGGGTGAGGGCGTGTGCGGCTCACCTCACTGCGCTGGTTGATGGCACGCCAAACCCGAGCGTCATCACTGGAGCAAGAGCTCCCATCTGCCTACGGAAACGACAGGGTCAGGGCTGCGCGTACGTGTGCCCTGATTACACAAGTACAGCCATACAACACTGCGTGCACACTACCAGCACACACATCAGTCTCACCAGGAAGCGAGGGTAGATCACGGTGATGTAACATTTGTAAAACTTATCAGGGTCAATCATGTCCTATTTTATCGATAGGCTTTTTAACTAAACCAAGCGAGATGCCCGCGAGGCGAGGTACGTTTGACGAACAGACAGGATTTGTAATGATAATGCTCTGAGTGTATGGTCTGAGGGCATGCCTACATCATTATTAACATGGTGATCACTTAGTTAAACAATATCTGGCGACACAATGCACGCGTCCAACTCGCACACCCACTCCCTTTCCTAGCGATAGGTCAGCTTACTGGGAAAATGCTGTACATTTGGTATTATTTAACACCAATTTTCTCTCCTCTGCACATAAGCCAAGTAGGGCACTCGCATTTTCAGTGGGTATTTGGACTCTGATTTGGAGTATTGGGATATGAAAACTCCACCACCTCCAAGCTAACTGGCAACTTATACAGTGCGTGCCAAAGCGAGCGTCCAAGTACCTCAGCAACGTCGCAACTAACATAAAAATAAAGATCATTTTTATCAATACTACTTAACTGGTTGCGTTGTAACTTACGTAGGTCAGCCAATGATCGCTCAGCCATGCTGGGTGATAGTTGTTTACGGGTCGTTCAAAGCGATAAGGGGCAGATGCCCTGGAGGGATGAGTAGTCGGTGTTGACACGTGTTGTGGGGGGACAGTCTGATATTTCACGATATTGTCACGTCTTGCGACCTTAGAGGAGGTCCTCAAGTATATTCAGGTATGCTCTGCACCTTCACAGATCTCTTGTCAAAATTGGGTACATCTACACAACGTGGGACTGCACTAAACTTGGAAAAATAATATACGGAGAAACAGCGAAACGCTAACTCTACTATATTCTTACGCACATTCTTAACAGCAAATACTTGATCCACACAAGCATTTTCTATATCTTTTTATCTTTAAATTGAAGTAGGATCATTGAAAAAAGTCTAATATGATAATTATTTTAATCTAAACTTCCGTAATGAGTATATCAGTAAAACACGAAATAAATTATGTCAGTACAACCATCAAATGTACAGACCTAAGGATATCTTCCAATATTGTACTATAGCAAGAGTAGTTTTTTTTTTTCACGTGAGTTTAACATACAAGTGAACAATGTGAACAATATAGTATATATACGTAAGAGCAGCAGCTGTAATGCTTTGTACATCGGCAAGACAAAGCCACACCTCAGGACGCGCATTCACGAACACAATGAGCGATCAGGACGATATGTCTAAATACTGTACCAAGCCACCTTTTCAGCGACATGGAACTGACAGCGACTGACACTGCTCAGGCAACATGCAGCACTACAAAATTAAGTTAGGACACTGCCTCACTTAAAATGTCTGCATATTTAAAGAAATCCAGCATTACCTTATCAACACTCAAAAGACGTGAGTCGAACTCGCTCACGACAAAGACCGCCCATTATCGACAGCGAGCGAGCTCTGTGCTGGCCAGTAGCCTACCGCACACTCGGACCTGTGAACAATGGAGCTCCTTCTGTCCTAAAGGAACAAACCAGCTACAAGTAACAATGAGGTATGGACAGGGTTATTGTGTTTTTACATAAGTTTTGTTAACTTTAGAGTAGAAGTGTCAAGTTGTTTTTAAATGTATGTTTTACCGTTCAGATATTTAACTATGAACTGCAGAATTTCAAATTCCAATAGAATATACTGCTTCCATTGAAATTACATAAGATACATTTTCAAAGTAGGTTTGTTATTCGTTATTAATCATTCTTTACACTTTCTCGATTATTCATTTCATGTTGGGCTTTTATAATAAATACATTTTCAAGGAAAGCTTTTCACAACTTTATGCTTTGAACAGAAATTCATAATGCAGATATTGCATGCATGTTATCCTTTCTTTATAGGCTTTGATGATGTTATATGCAATTACCGAAACGTAGGCCAATATTTTCAAAGATGTTTATCCAAGTCCTAGTATTTTTTCGTATTACGATTACGTTTTCCAGTCAACACATTTATTGCTGATTATCTGTTTTTCCCAATTTCTCAACTCTCTCTATATTTCAATTAGGGCCCGGCCTTGATGTGGACTTTTGTCCGTGA
>JAYMFT010032751.1:0-15931 GCA_038088735.1 Panulirus argus
TTCATTTCCAACACATCCACCTTCCTCCGTACAACTCTATCTATAGCCCATGCCTCGCAACCATATAATATTGTTGGGACTGCTATTCCAAAGAACTGGAAACACTGGCTTATTAGAGTGTTCAGAAAGTTGAAAAAAATCATCTCCATAAGAGGTACTCGTATTTCTTTTATTTCTCCTCTGATGCATAACATGAAAATACTTAATGATCAGCCAGACCAAATTTGGATTTGAAAGAATATGAGTCTGAGGACATGCATTTTATAGATCTAATAATAATATGAAGGTATTTCATGATTCCTATGGAGTTATCCTTAGGCATACTTATTTTCCTATATTATGAACTCTTGACAGATGTTGAAGCAAGGTGGGTAGATGCCTATTTTCCATTTACACACCCATCTTGGGAGTTGGAAGTAAAGATTGGTGATGACTGGGTGGAACTACTGGGCTGTGGTGTCATTGAGCAGGAGATCCTTGTCAACTGTAAGTCCAGAAGCCACTTGCTAAAATTTTGTCTCTTTTTTGCTAAAATTTTGTCTCCTTTTTCCTTTGTCCAAAGAATATGTACATTACAAACACTGCTATCAGATCAGTTTTCCTCATTACAGTTAAAGAATTCACCCCAAAAGAGACTCAACTATTGCGAAAACCACACATTCTTTACTGTTCCACTACTTTCCATATCGTATACCCATTCCAATTAGGAATGGTTACTCTTGCAATCCTACTGTTTTTGTATACCCTAATGAAATTATTTACAGATCATATCTTCCACTTGGAATATGTTTTTAGATGAACTTAGTCAATATAAGGAAGTGTTTATATGTTTTCAATACTACAGTTGTATTATATGCTTATGTATGGGTTGGAGCACTGATATTTGAATATTACCTTATTACAAATCTTTATATTTTAGGTGGTGTTCAGGACAAGATTGGCTGGGCCTTTGGTTTAGGGTTAGAACGCTGGGCAATGAAATTATATGGCATTCCAGACATTAGGCTCTTCTGGTCTACAGATTCAGGTTTTCTCTCCCAGTTCAAGTTTGATGATCCAGCAACAAATGTACAATATAAAGTAAGTTTTATTACATGAAATAAATTTGATATCTACTTCGTATTATTATGCTTTTAAGTCTGACAACAAATCATGGATACATGTTTTCTAAGGTTCTCTCCTCAGATTAGTGTACTAACTCAGTTATGACAAGTTTTTTTTTATTTATATCATACTTAATATATTGGACAAAGAGTAATCATTGGGGCTTGACTGTGAATAGTAGGCTCTGGTTTAGGTACATTTTATGTGGAAGCTGGAAAATGGATATGTTTTAATGAGGCCTTTGTTCATTTATTACTGCTGCTACCTCAGTAAAGCGGGAGAGGCAGTTAGACATAAAAAGATATGCATATATTGAATGGCATGCTTTAGGTACTTGGGAAAGGACAGGGCAACATACAGAACAATGGTGGGTAAATGAAGTCATAAGGTGGGAGAGGGGCCTAACATTCTGGATGCATTAAGAAATATGTGGAAGGAGAGATTAGTATGTATTAGGACAAAGATGGCTCTGGACTTCTGTAGTATAGCGGTTAGCATTCTTCTTTGAATATCGTTGTTACAATGGTAAGCTTTCATTCATCTGGAACTTTTCCCACAGCAAGTGACTTATTACAAAAGGGCAAACAAGGGGTTAACTATCTGATTTTTTGCCTCATTCATTGTCCTTGGATAGAACTTATCAGGACCTGCCATTTTATATTTTCTCTCTGGTTATTGCTTATAGTATTTCTTCATCTTTCGTGTCAGTTTGTTGAAGAATGTTCTCCTCTCTTGTCATTGAAACTGGATTTGGGACATGGGTTGTGTCTTCGATAATAAGTACAGATGCAAAAATATCATTTAAGATTTTTACTATGGCTTTGTTTTCTTGAACTAAGTCACTGTTTTCCATAATCAATGTACCAATTGAATGAGTAATGCCCCTCTTCTTGTAACTTAACGGCAAAACCCTTTAGGGGTTCTGTTGGTATTTTCTGCAATTTATATTGATGTTGATGTTTACTCAGTCATAAAACTTCTTACTATATGCATGTTTACAAAACTTTCTGGATCATGTTTGTCTTTTTGAGTTTCATATGAGCTACTTTCTTAGACAACAGGCACTCTTGTATTTCATCACTCCATACCTTGACTTCATTAAAGAAAAAGACCGTCTGTTACGCATTGGCACATATATTTCCTCTACTGCTGTGAAAGTTTTACTGAAGCTTTTCCAAGCTACATTCATCTTGATTTCACTAACGATATCATCCCAGGTTTGCCTTTCAAGAGCATTGCAGAGCATAATAAAATTTGCCAGTTTAAAATCAGGTATTTATTCATGACTGCCATGATGACCAACATTACATCCAGTGTTGAAATTGACCTCAAAAGTAATTTGTCAGTGACTACTTGTACAAAATATTTCTCCAACTTTAATGTCTTTTACAAGATCCTCATCTGCAGTTTGAACTAAATTTGATATATTCTAGCTGTGTGTAGGTTTCTTGACCATTTTGATTAGGGCACTATGAAGCAATTTAGGTAGAGGGGAGTGTTTGGGTGTAAAGCCTTATTGTAAAGGTAAGAGATATCTTGCTCAATTTTGTTTTGGATCATTTTTTCAAAGAAGTTTGAATATTCATGACAGTAGTGGTACAGGGCCATGCCATCTTTCCTCTTAGAAGTTTGCCCACTTTCCTTTGACCTTTGGGGTTGCTTGTGTTGTGACATCATAGCTAGTTGCAAGAGGTAAGTATCACTGGACTGGTGATGAAAACTTTGGTTCCATGAAGACTTCTCAGACCACCCTCAGAACACATTTGACTTTAGTTACATATTTTTGGGTGCATTAATTGTGAATTCAGGATGACTAACCATGTATTCTCCTCTTCACCTAGGTTAATCTGACAGCTTGTGGGAGAACTATGTAGTGTTAATAGCAAATGAGGAGTCTTACTTAAAAACATACTTTTCAGTGGCTCAAAGTTGACTTTTTGTATTCTTCTATCTAGTATGAAAGAGTCTGTTCACTTTGTCACCCAATGCACAAGTTAAGGATTGTAAGAAGTCTGCTATCAAATTTAGACTGGAATGGAGTCAAGATTAGAGATCTAATGATAAAGATAATTTTCATCATACTTTGACTGATTACTGTACTTATTTAAGGATATGTTTTCAGCCTTTAAGTAAGTACACCCAGTGTATCAACGACATCAGTTTCTGGCTTCCAACAGTTGGACACTATGACTCTACAGACTTCTATGACATTGTACGTTACATTGGAGGCAACACTGTGGAGCAGGTAAGATCAGGTTGTTTAGAAGTGTATTAAAGATAGAGTTGCTACAGAATCCCTCTTTTTCCATATGGTAACTGGGAGGAATGAAAGGATTATGGATAGTTTAATACTGTATATGAAAAAAGTGATCAAGCTTTAATAGATGAGATAGTGAAGAATCTTACAGGTGAGGAGTAACAAGTATGAATGCAGAGTAACTACATAGGAAGTAATTGATAATGGCCAAAGGAGTCCAACCTTTCCCTGCAACTGATTTTAATGCAGCCTTGAAGATGCAGGAACCCCTGAAGAAGGGATTCTGGGTGTTATATATTAATGATAATTTTTCATATACCCTGGTTTAGCCCTTTAAAAGCATGTCACCTCTTGTATATATATCATCTCTCCAATTTGCAATTTTCTGTTCATGCCTCACACTCTCATGCATGTTCAAGCCTCAGTCACTTGAAGCATTTTTTTTCCATCCTGCTGTCCCCTGTAAGGTCTCCCCTTTGTCCTTGTTCCAACCACCTCACACATATATAACTTAATCAGCCTCTCTTCACTCATCATCTCTTCAGCTCTTTCAATTAATATTCCTCTTATTGCCACACCTCTCTCTTATTATTTCATACTAGATCAACTATTATCACAACACATTGTCCTCAAGCAATTCAGTTCCAACACATCCTTTGTATTCCAAGTTTTTTTTTTTTTTTTTTTTTTTTTTTTTTTTTTTTTTTAAGCCCATGCTGTGCATCCATAAATCACCATAGGGACCAGTACAACATGGAACATATTCATTTTTCCTCTCACAGACAGTGACTTTCTCTCCACTCATTTCTCAATACACCCAGGACGGTAGCTTCCTCTCCCACTCTGGCTTACTTCAGCTTCCATAGTTCTGTCTACTACTTTGTCCATTCCCAGGTATAAAAAATGCTTCACCTCCTCATGGTTCACTCCATTCAGACTCACTTTCCAACAAACCTGACTTTCCCTTACTCAATTTAATAATGTTACTTACTTTCACATTAACTCTTAACTTTTGCCTCTCACACACTCTCTCAAACTCAGACACTAGCTTCTGCAGTCTCATTTGAGTCTGCCACCAGAGCTGTGTCATAAGCAAACAGTAACTGACTTAACTCTCAGGTTTCCTTACCTTAAAAAGACTGCAGACCCACCCCTCTCTCCAAGACCCACAGTTATCCCACACCACCCCAAATTAGACAGTCATAAAGACAACACACCCTTGCTGCAGACCCACTTCACCTGGGACTACTCATCCTCCTCCCTTCCTTCTCACACAGGTCATATTCTCTTGATATAAACCCCTCACTGCTTGTAGTAGATTTCCTCCCAAGTCACATATTCATAACACCTTCCACAATGCATCTCTATCAACTCTACCAGATACTTTCTTCAGATTCTTAAATACCTTATAAAAATCCTTTTGTTGATTCAAATATATCTCATTTAATCTCATCTCTCACTGTTGCATAGTTTGAGAGACTGTTTTAAGCTTTAATTTGCCATCTATCTGTATATCTGTTTGTCTATATCTCTGACACACATTCTCTCTAGGAACTCCCATCAAGGGGGTGTCCATACATATCTCCCTTACATACACCATTCTGTGCATTCTTTCACTATTTCTCTCCCTCCAGTACTCTTCCAGTCTCCCATGTCCCAGTTGATCTTCCTCTCACACCAAACCCCTTTAATCACACTATCATACACTCTCATTGTAAACTTCTCATCTCGAACTCTTTTTCACATGCCCTAACCATGTCAAAATATCACGTTCACCCACTCTTCCATCCATAAATTTCCTTTGCATTTCCTGCCATACCAGATATCTCGTACACCTCATGTCTTTCTTCATTCCATCTAGTTATATCACATACTCCTTTCTGATAGTTTGTTTCCACAAGCTGAATTCTTGACCTCTGTGACGTATTCCATGTTCATGTTTGAGCTTCATAGGTCAGGGTCATGAGAACTATGCTGTCCATTAAAAATTCCTTCACTTCCATGCTTGCACCTCTTCCTTTCATTATTCTGTTTAGGGACCCATTGACTCATCTACCTTGTATTGCTCTTTCCCTTATCTCTCCTTCCATATCACCAAACATAACCAAGGTAGCTCCTTAATGCTTAAATTCTGTCATCAATTTCAGCCTTTCTCTGCCCATATCTTTAACACAGTTTAGTTCTTCTCTTACTAAGTAGAGCTTAGCAAATTCTATACTTCTACTTTGTTACCTTACATACACAGTTACTTTACTTTTGCTCACATTTACCTTCAATTGCTTATGTTTCCATATCATAAAACACCCGTACAACCTTCTGCAACTCCTCTTTACTCTTAACAAAGAATCATCTGCAAACAGGCTTGTCACTACTCTCCATCTTTGGACCCTTTGCTTTAAGATGCATATAATAATTATTTGACTTGTTAATCACTATCATTGCTCTGCGATCTTGTTTCAGGTTCATCTTATTGACACATTTACACATCCAAAGAAGAAGATAACATCCCACTGTTATCGTATAGTTTATCGCCACATGGAAAGAATTTTAACTCAAAAGGAGGTTAATGTTCTGCACAAGAAAATAGAGGAGGAAGCAGTAGCAAAACTTAATGTTACCATGAGATGATTGATTAGATAAGGTAACAAGATAAGTACTTTTGTAATCAGGTGAATCATTTCAGCATATAATATTATTGTGTTTCCTTTTTTCATTATATTTAGCATAACTGATTTTATTAGAAAGGTGTAGCAGCACAATACAGTGATTATATTTTATCCACATTGTAATTCAGTTCCCTAACTGAAAATAAAGAATTGCATTAAGACAGTTTGCATGTAAAGTACAAATATGCAACTACAAATAGATGATTACACATGACACTCACTCCCCACATTATAAACATCAGCTTAAAGGCCATAAACAAACAAAATGCCTTTAGAATGTGTAATTGTACAAGATTTGGACAAAAAAGAACCCCTTAATCCCTTCTACACTGCACCTGCATGGCCACCTACCCTATCAAAAGGAAATATGACGAAGGTGCAAACCTGACAAAACAAAGGAATTAGAACAAATATCAGCCACCTTGCAACCACAAACATCCAACATCTGCTCATTGAAACTGAAAAACCTCCAGTATAATCTCATCTCAATATGCTTGGCACTCATTTAATCGCAAAAGCTCTTGAGATTCCACTTTGGTCACAAAAACTATGTAAATGTGAATTCATTTAGGTTGCAATCATTCCAAACCACAATTACTCATAGACAGTCATGGAGGAATCACATGCGTCGACAGTGCTTTCTTAAAAAAAATGGAAAGGAAATTTAGAGTAATGAAACATTTACTATAGTATTAGTGCTAATATGTTTAGTGAAAAAAAGATTTTTTTATAGGTTTATTCATGTAAAAAAAGTTTTTCTTATATGTTTATTGTGCAAAATCATGCCTGGAAAAAATAAAGAATGTGTACTGTGCTTATTGTGTGGAGATACATAGTCACCATTTGGCTTGTCCACCTCCTCCCCCATCCTCTGAGGACACTATTCTCATACTTATATAGAGAATAGTATACTTCCTTTTAAGGATTCCTCCACTCCAACATGGAAAGGATATCTTTGATGACCTACATAGTGAAGGAGTTTAGCAGTACTTTGCTGATGGCATTTAAAATACATTATAATTTTTCTTGTTAATATTTGCTTGACACATACTGAAGAAGAAATCTGTGATGAGCATGAACCACAAATCTTCTCATCATTCAAAGGAAAATTATGTAACCTTGATGTGATATAACATATTCACGGTACTGCAGAGTTGATGATGATACTTTTCTTGGATGGCCATCCTCAGGACTACCTTAGATATGACATTGCGAGCTATTGGCATTAATTGTCTCTGAAGAGGGCTTCAGACTATACTTTTAGGCTCTTATCGACTGCAGATCCTCTAGAATTCTTGACTTATGTGTTAAGTTACTGCAGTGTATTTTGTCACTCTGGTTGGTCTGTTAAGTGAGGACTTTAGTAAGTTATTGCCTGCTGATCTATAACATTTCTATTTATTCCCTCTGTACTCTTTAACTGTCTTGATATTTGAACTTGTTTCTCCCACAAAATTTGGCAGTGAACAACATAGTAATTTTTTTCCCACACTAATCATCTGTTTGTGCTTCTGTACCAGACATTCTTACTTCATAAAGTTTATATTTGATAGAGGACACATACATACCTGGAGACATGAAAGGTTCACCCAACAGCTCAGTTTAGTGTGTACAGTGAATAGCTGTGAAGTATTATAGTTAATGTAGTAGTTATTTTTCACTCTTTTATGGAAAAAAATAAGTTGATATGTTACAAGGTTTTTGTGAAGCTTTGAAATCTTTATAATACCCCTGCAAATATTATTGGATGTGCATATTCATAGAAAAGTGAATATAAAGATTATGCTGTACACATTATCCTTACTAATGTAAAGTTTTATAATGATGATTTGTTCTATGAACTTTAAAGGTATGTCAGTCTTGATGATGTATGTAAATATGTAAATGATAATAAGTATAGAAAGATCATGAAGTTTCTTTTGTATCCTTCCTCAGATTGAGTTGTGTTTTTTATTTGTTAAGAAAGCTGTTTGAGAAGAGAAAGTGATTTTGGAAAAGAAGTTTTGACTAAAATGTAAAAAAAAAAAAGATGCTTATGAACAAAGGGAATGTGAACATAAGGATCTCAGGAGAATAATAATCTATAACAGAAAGAGCTAATTTATGTAGAAGAGAGAGGTATGTAAGGAATAAGAGTGTATTAAACTTCTCTGGGTGAATGTTTTTGAGAAATGATAAAGTTTATAAGAAGTGGATGGAGTACTTTAAAGAACAAGGTTAGAAATGATGATGAAAGAGATGTGATTGTAGGTATCAAAGAAAGGAAGATATTACTAAGTGGTTAGAGATAATATTACTAACACTCTCACTGGAAAAGTTATGGTTATAGTTAGAGTGATGAGTGACAATTGAAACTTTCATTAAATGGATCTGGAAAGTGTATGGATGCATGTAAAAGTGGTCATGTAACTGACATGTGGATGAAGGCAGTAATTTTTCTACTGTACAGAGATCAGGAAGTTTAAGTGATCAGAAGAGTTACACAGGAACTATTGAACCTCTCATGAGTAAAGAACAAGGTGGTTTTATTAATGGAAGAAGGTATATAGTCCAGTTATTATATGGCCACAAATTTTGTAGTTGTATTAAGTGGCAATTTCTTCTCTCAACTGTCATTTGTTATCCACAACATCCCATTCACTGATACCCCTCTCTGTACAAAAAAGTCACGATGAAAAAATTCATGAAATCTTATCTATAAACATACAACCTGTACTACTTGATATCTCCTACAGCACTTAACGCCAGTCTCATACTAAGAAAATGATTCAGTGTACTTTGTAAACTGTTCATTCACTCTAAATTATGCCTCACCCACTATTTCATATGCGAACAGAACTACAAACACACAAAACAGGGTACTCAAAACAAAGACTCTACTATGTAACCACGATCATTCAATACCTGTTCAGCACCTTACAGTGTAGCTTTCCTCTCCAGCCAGTCTCTCTCTGTCGTTATTGATGGATAAGCCTCCCCTCCTTTCTCCATCAACAGTGAGTATCCCTCGGGGTTCTGTCTTGCCCCTGCACTTTTTCGACCTTTTATCAAAAATTTTCTCACACAAATAATCAAATGCACTCATACACTGACAACTCAGCACTGAATTCCTCAGTATCCTTCAATTTCGCTCCTCTTTTTCGATCTGCATCTCGTCTTGACACAACTTCCTCATGAAATTCAGACTTGGACAGGATATCTCAGTGGGATAGACGAAATCTAAGTGAGTCTAATGCCTCCAAGACCCAATGTCTACCCATCTCTTTATCGAAATTGCCCCACAACTTTCCTCTCACTTCTGAAGGTTCTGTAATTTCACCTCTTGACCCAATGAACATTCTTGGTATTACTGTAATATCTCTGTGTTGGAAACCTCACGTTACAGAAATAGCTAAGTCAGCCTTTAAGAAACTCGGAGTACAGTTTAGATGTCAAAACTTTTCTTCTGAACAGTTGTTCCGTTTATACAAAGGACTGATTCGTCCATGTATAGAGTACTGCTCTCACATCTGGGGTGCTTCTAGCTCTGCACTCTTGACAGAGTTGAGTCGAAAGCGGTACGACTTATCAACTCTCCCGGGCTAACTTGAAAACTGGACCCGTTTGCCCAACGCCGCATTGTTGGTTCACTTCCCCTCTTCTACAGGTATTACTTTGGTGATTGCTCCCGAGAACCGGCTGGTTGTGTGCCCCCTTCACAAGAAAGCCCACGCAATATTCGGCGCGCTGCCGCGCCACATGATTACTGTGTGGCCATCGGCAACACAAGGGTGGGTCATTTTGATAGCAGTTTCTTTTCCCTACATCTCGCAACTTTGGATCTCTCTATCCTCTCATGTCTTTTCCAATAACAATGACATGGCACGTTTTAAAAGACAGGTTTCTCGTTCGTAACTGAAGCATTCAACGTTAAAGAAAATAGTGGGTTGTTAGTAGTGACTGTCTATTGGTTTTGAAATGTCTTGAAAGTTCGTAAAATTTTTCTCATGAAACCTGGACCGTGAGTACGTTCGTGGACTTTAAAAAATATGGGAAGTAAGTATGTAAACTTACAGTATCCCAATATTTTTTTTATGAAAAAAGTTTTCCGTGAAGTTTGAAATCTTTAATCTCTTTGCAAAGGCATATTACAATCATGATATCTTACGAATTCTAACTATTCCCGTTTGAAGCTTTTTATGCAATTCTATTATCCCATTTCTCTTCTCTTTCAAATATGTCCAGCCTTTGCTTGTACCTGAGTTGCTGGAGGATCGATCCATCCTGCCACTAAGGAGCTGCTGGAGAAGTGTTGCGTCTTACGGTATTCTCAAAGGGGCTTCTTAAAGTGATGCATCTTGGGATGGATAGAAACATCCGTAATAATCAGGACTTTGAAGGGTTGCTCTAGGCAGGACATTAAGAAAATCCAAAATCCCAATACTATATATACGCTCCCTTTTTGAGTGATCAAGACCATGTATGTACAAGTATACGTTGTCCAAGAATTACTTCTATTGGCCATGAGAATGGTAGAAAAATAGATCAACTAAAATCAAATATATAAATAACCATCCACCATGACGAAGACTTTCTTTATAAAACAGAATGCTGGACTGAATTGTTGTAAATACTGTTGACTGTCACCCTGGTACAAATTATGCTTTCATTTTCTGATAAATAATCTGTCCAGTTTCCCACAATGAATCACGTGTTTATTTAACTAAGTAATAAAAAAGTTACAATGATGACTCATAGAGTCATGATATCCTATCATGAGGAATGAAACGTGAGTGGGACTCCTCCACTGAGTGATGCATTAGACATTTATTATATTCACAATGTCCTCAGTAGTGGTTGATGAACCATTCATGAAGGCCCTAGAATTGCCAGCGTTGAGAGCGTAATTCTTCTGGTCATAGTGATACACGATCACTATTAACTTCCGACGTTAATCTAACATAATAATACAACCAGACCTACGTTAATTTAGTATTTTGCATAGCTTGATTTAACGAGCTGTGGCAACTACACTGTCGTAAATTGTGCCTCGTTATGGAGATCCGCCCACAACTAACGATCCCTCTAGAACTAAGGTGCTGGTTTAGTTCTAAAAGAAGAATTTTTATCTATATCTAAATTGTATTTCCGCCGTTGTTCATTGGACTTTCTTCTGTAACCCAAGAACAGAATTTCTTTACACTTGGGAATACCCAAATCTCGTTTTCCTTGAACGTGGTCGTAATTTTCAAGGGTAACAGTTGTACGGTGTTAATAGTTATTGATATTGGCATTTTGTGTCTTGAGTTCTACGGCAAAAGGGGCATGGTTTTCACCAAGTAAATGTAAAGTCTTATTCTCCCTGACACTGACATTAGAAATTGATTGTAACCACCTAGTCGCGCGCCAGTAGGCATACTAAAATTTTTTGGATATACCCATCAGATAGTGTCTTTTCAGGGAAATGGTCATTCTAGAAGTGTAACACAGTGTGTCTGCAACACACCATCATTACGGTCATGCTTTTAAATCAATATTGCATCATTTATATTTTTGTATTTCATAACCAAACAATCATCCGGATCATGAGCAGCCCGTTGGATATATGCTAAAATAACACAAAAGATTTTTGTGATACGTTTTGAATTTCATATGAAAGCAGTTTAAGACTGATATTGAATTATGCATTATATATTATGAAACGAAGGAAATGAGGAAAGTGACTGGAGTATTTTTTTTAGTGTTCTGAAACCACAGTCGTTAATTCCCACCATGCATTGAGACGCCTAGATTCGTGGTAAACAAGAAGCATGTCGGTGGGAAAACGTGAGGTTCTATCTCTCTATAAAGCTCTGTTAAGAGAGAGCCAGAAGTTTTCTTCGTATAATTATAGGTAAATTTGGATTCGGAGGCATGATGAAAAGTCTCTTTTATTATGTATTTTCATTGCGTCATTTTATGTTTTAATCATCTTATCCCATAGAAAGTCTTAAGTTTGTTTGAGTTCAGAGAGGAATTTGGGTAAAGTTTAATGCCGCTCCTCTATCAGTTATGAGTATGTTGGAATTGCGTTTTTTGATTATATACGAGTGTATTCCACGATTCTGATCATTTCTACCTTAAATCATCACCTTTTTGAGATGTTCCCCCTACCCTCCTACACTATCCAACGATAATGGGGCACCCCTAATGGGAATCGGGGTTTCAGTTGGGGAAGTCACTGTAGGCAAAGATTTGCTACAGGAATTAAAGTCTGAAGTGTTCAAAAGATATCAAAAACCATTGGAAAAACTGTTTTCCTTTCATTAAACCCAACCTAACTAAACTGTCTTAACTAGGGCCTAATGTAATCTACTGTGGCCTCTGCACAGGTGTGCTTACATCAGTTAAACTCGGAGACTCAGTTAGGGTCGTTGTGGTCCAGAGTATTAAAATTTCCTAAACTGCTGATTCCAAGGCTTGAAATGCCAAAATTCCATGAATGTCTGAAATGGTATTAATATCAAAATCTTGCTTTAAGGAATTTGTACTGGACAGGTACCATTTTTTATATCAGTGACAGCTTTAAACTCAAAGTGGGTAGAGCATTGCATATGATGTAGAATTTTAGTTGAAATGATTTAAGGCAATAAGAATACTGTAGAAAATTTGTGGACCAGCATTACTTACGAAGATGAATTTACATGCTAAAATTCATACATCAATCGTGTTACCATTTGAATCTTGACATTTTTATGCTTGATATAGAGGGTGGTATTTCTGTTGTATGCAATCGATCTGTTTTCAGAAGCCCCAAGCAAGGAACACTCATCCCTTATGTTAGGATAGATGAGATTAGATTAGATTAGGTAAGGTTCATTAGATGAGGATGTATACCATAGCTTTCCAAACAAGCTCTGGGGAAATTGTAGAATTACTGGTTGTTTAGGTGTAGCACCACGTTTGATTTTTTTTTTTTTTTTTTTAAGCTCCAGTCACGGACAAAAGAACACATCAAGGCTGGTCTAGAATTGAAATATAGAGAAAATTATGAAATGGGAAAATAAAAGACGAGGGGAAGTATTTACGAATTTTGGAGGAAGTGAAAGACCTGTCTTTTGAAAAGTGCCAGTTCACAGTTATTGGGGAAAACATGAGAAGGTAGAGAGTTCCAAAGCTTCAACATGCATGGAAGGAAGCAGGTATCAAAACAGCCCACCATTGAGTTGCCGATGGCCATACAATAATCATGAGACATAGCAGCTTACTGAGTATTTCATGGTCTAGCTATAACATCCACTCTTTTTCTTGGAAACCCAACATTACTGGAATAGCTAAGTCTGCCTTTAAGAAACTGGTTGTCATGTTTAGATGTCGAAACTTCTCTCCTGAACAGTCGCTCCATTTATTCAGCAGATTGATTCATCCTTGTGTGGAGTACTGCTCTAACATTTGGGGTGGTTCTATTTCTGTATGCTTACATGACAGAGTTGAGTCAAAAGCAATCTGACTTATAAACTGTCTTAGGCTAATTTCCAAACTTGACTCCCTTGCTCTACGTCACAATGTTGGTTCACTTTCTCTCTTCAAAAGGTATTAGTTTGGTTCTTGCCCCAGAGAGCTGGCTGCTTGTGTGTCCCAATCAGTAATACCAAGTATGTTCATTGAGTCAGGAGGTGGGATTACAGAACCGTCAAAGGAGAGATGAGAGTTATTATAGAGTAGTGGGCTTTAGGTGTAGCACCTCATATGATGATGAATATTGAATGAATCTCAGCAGATATTTGGAGACTATGATATAGAGTGATGGGATTTCGGGGTACAACCTCTTCTGATAGTGAATATTAATTAAATCTCAGCCCATACATAAGGTTAGGTGAATTAGGATTCAGACGATGGTGGTAAGAGTTGGATTATGTTTTTCAATATAGTTGTATAGAATGATCTTCCAATATCAGTCAGATAATGTCAAAGTAAGGATTTGTTTATGGAACAAAAAGAATCATTTTTAAGGAATAAGTCAGATGCTGATGATCAGAGCATTTGTAACTCATATTTAATTCTTCTGTAGTTGTTCTAGATATTAGATATTAGTCCCCATAAAATTATAGTAATTTTTTAACTGGTTCAAGTGCATTCTTGTGTACACTTATTGTTTGTTCTTTACCAAGTCCCATTCGTCATTTCATATTGCTTATTGTATATGTATTTACCAAATATATCCAAACCAAACCTTAGGTTCAGTTGATTGTTGGGTAAGTTTAGATGTTTATGAAGATACAGGGATCTAACTACTGCATAAGGGGATCTGTTCCATGCAAGGTCAGAGATTGAAATTTCTTCACATGACTGAATTCAGTGATTACCTCTTGATTCAAACATCCCTCTTTTATGATCCTACCCCACTAATAAGTTAATTATAAAAGATAAAGCTATTTGAGTGAAAGTAGTCAATCCCACCCTCTTGAATAATTCCTTAAAAGTAGAACAAATATCCTAAACCTAGAATTTTTGTGTCACTTTCTTGAGTATTACCATAGGACCTTTGAAAGCCAAACCCAACTTTCTGTTAGGGTGACATTATTTTCAACCAGGGTGGCCAGATTGGTGAAGTTATCAGTGGTATTGAATTTTTGGGGTAAAATTGTACATTTAATTTCACTAAAGAAAAACTTATGAATTTGGAAGAAATACATATGGTACCACAATGGCAGGACTAGTATGTAATGCTCCCCACTGATCTCCCTAGTTGTATGTTTTATGTTTGTTGCCAGGCATGTATTATTCACTACAGTGTTCTAAGGTGAATTGTTCAAGTTCTTTCAATCTTTTGTAGTTGTTCATATGCTCTTGTCAAATGATTTTACTTGTAAAAGTGTTTCTATAGAACTCCTAATTTGTTCATTTTGATTTTTTTAAGTAGCAACATTTTGATTTTCTTAAATAATGGCAACCACACAACACTGTAGTACTCAATATTATTTTGTTTATATACATTATACATTTTCTTCTTTAATTTTTTGTCTGTTGTGAGAGGTTTTAGTTTGTCTGTTGTGAGAGGTCTTAGTGATATCACTCATTATTTGGCTTTAGAGCATTAGCTTATCAGTGTGTTGCTTTAATTTTTTTTTTATTAATGATGAATCCCATATACAAGAAGGGCTACAGATGAACCTGACTCATGAGAATGCAGTGTTCATGATGACAGAGAGTTGCAGTGTTGTATCGGTAGGCTAGTGTTATATGGGATGAGCTTTCATGTTCCCATGTTCACTGGCACATTGCAAAATCTCATTGTAGGCACTCATATGTAGATGTTTTCTTTCATTCCACCTGCTCCGCTTTGATGCATTAAGTTAGAATGAATTGTTAGATAATAAAGGAATTAGTTTCTCTTGAGTAAAGTAAGTATAAGATTGCATGAGTAATGAAAAGTAAGTATAAGATTGCAGTGTTCTTGAAAGGATAACCAACAAGTAATTAGGACCGAAACTTCTACATTTCAGAAATTTTCTTCAAATGAATTGATGAAGAAAAGTTGAATACCTGGTAAATATATGGAAAAGAGTTTAAAAGGTAAATAAAGACAGGTTTAGAGACATTCATGTGTGTAATATTAGAAGGGGGTCAGTTTTGTCTGGACTTTTCTCAAAGGATGAAAGATCAAGACAGTTGTTTGTAATATTCATGTGTTGTAAGTATTATTATCAGACCAGACAATTTCTTGGTATTGCAGAGAGTATGCTCTGCGAAGAGTTCGTGATGGCTTCAAGGCAGGAAAAAATCTCACAGAAGCTGAGGACCAGCATAGAGAATTACATACAGCAAAGGAGTCATTAGCAGTTATTAAGAGACAGGTAAGATCTAGAAGTTTTGAAATAGTATACAAATTACAGTATACTTTTTTTTTTTTTTTTTTTTTTTTTTTTTTTTTTTTTTTTTTTTT
>JAYMFT010032762.1:0-15931 GCA_038088735.1 Panulirus argus
TGTGGACCGACTGCTGCAACCAGGATTCGAACCTATGCGCTCGACCCTGGGTGGCCCGTGAATGCGTCACGGTCAGGAACGCTAACCACTGCACATAATCAGGCCCCAATCGCTTAAGATATTTTTCACTCTGTCCTTCCCTCTCCAGTTTGGTCTTCTCACTCTTTTGTTCCCTCCAGTTCTGACACATATTTCCTCTTTGTCAGCCTTTCCTTACTCATTCTTTCCAAATGTCCAAACCATTTTAGCACACGCTCTTCAGCTCTCTCAACTACACTCCGTTTTATTACTACACTTCTCTCATACCCTTTCATTACATACCCGATCAAACCACTTCACACAACATCCTCAAACATTTCATTTCCAACACATCCACCCTCCTCTGCATATGCCTTGCTTCTATATGTTATTGTTGGGACTACTATTCCTTCAAACATGCCCATTTTAGCCCTTCCAGATAACATTCTGTCTTTCCGCACATTCTTCAGTGCTCCCAGAACCTTCGCCCTCTCACCCACCCTATGACTCACTTCCACTTCCATGGATCCATTCATTGCCATGTCCACTCCCAGATATCTAAAGTACTCAGTTTCTTCCAATTTTTCTCCGTTCAAACTCACATCCTAACTAGCCTGTCCCTCAACCCTGCTAAACCTGATAACCTTGCTTTTATTCACATTTATTCCCAGCTTCCTCCTTTTGCACACTCTTCCAGACTCAGTCTCCAACTTCTGCAGTTTCTTTCTCAAATATGCCACCAGTGCTGTATCATCAGCAAACAACAACTGACTCACTTCCCAGGCCCTCTCATCTCGTACAGACTATGTACTTACCCCTCTCTCCAAGACTCTTGCACTTACCTCCCTCACTACACCATCCGTAGAAAATTGAATAGTCATGGTGACACCCTTGCTGCAGACCAGCCTTCACTTGGAACCATTCACTCTCCTCTCTCCCTACTTGAACACATTCCGTACAACCTTGATAAAAACTTTTCACTGTTTCTAGCAGCTTTCCTCCCATACCATACATTCTTAAGACCTGCCACAAGGCATCTCTAGCAACCCTATCATATGCTTCCTTCATATCCATAAATGCCTCATAGAAGTCATCAGTTTCTCAAAGTATTTCTCACACACATTCTTTAAAGCAAACATCTAATCCACACATCCTCTACCACTTCTGAACCATGCCGCTCCTCCCTATTCTGATGCTCTATACATGCCTTCACCCTCTCAAACAATACCCTCCTATACAACTTACCAGGTATACTTAACAAACTTATACCTCTGTAGTTGGAACACTCACCTTTATCCCCTTTGCCTTTATGCAGTGGCACTGTACATACATTATGCCAATTCTCAGGCACCTCGCCATGATCTATACATACATTAAAATCTCTACCAACCAATCAACAACACAGTCACTCCCTTTCTTAATAAATTCAGCTGTAATGGCATCCACTCCAGCCACCTTGCCACATTTCCTTTTACATAAAACTTTTACCACCTCTTCTGTCATCACCAAACCACTCTCCATGACTCTGTCATTTCACATACCATCCCAACCCAATTACCCTAAATCTGCAACCCTCTCATTAAAGACATTCAACAATCCTTCATAATAATCACACTACATCCTCCTCACATCATCACTACCTGTTACCACCTCCCTTTTTGTCCCCTTTACCAATGTTCCTATTTGTTCTCTTGTATTTTGCAAATTATTAACCTCCTTCCAAAACATCTTACTTCCCCTAAAGTTTACTGATGCTCACTAACCCCAACTCTTATTTGTCCAAATTTTCAATCCCTGAACCTTCCTTTTGACCTCCTTCAGCTTTCTTTTATACACCCCCCAATAATTTGCACTCCTTTCCTGTAAGTACTACCCAAATGCCCCTCTTTTCTCTTTCATTAACAACTTTACTTCTTCATTCTACCATTCACTACCCTTTCTAATCTGCCCACCTCCCACCTTTCACATGCCACATGAATCTCTTGCACATGCCAGCACTGCTTCCCTAAACACCTACCTTTCCTTGCTCCTTCCATTGCTTCATTTACTCTCACCTTTTGCTATTTTACATGCAGTCTCTCCTAGTATTTCTTCATGTGTATCTTTTCCAAGTTCACTTACTGTTGCCACTCTCTTCTCTTCAGTATTGTTTCCTCTTTTCTGAAAACTTCTACATATCTTCACCCTCATCTCCATAAGATAGTGATTAGACATCCCACTAGCTGCCCCTCACATCACATTTACATCCAAAAGTCTCTCATTTGTATGTGTCAATTAAGATGTAATCCAATAATGCCCAGTGACCATCTCTCCTACTCACATAATTACCTGTAGAGTATAAATAAAATACAAATTACCATGCCATTCACTGAAAAAAATAATGAATGTTTTTAACTTAAATATAGTCAGTCACTTCACCTACCTGAATTGCAAAAGCTCTACTCCACCACCCAAATTTCCATTATTTTTCTTATTATGTAACCTCTTTTCATCTGTATATTGGAAACACCAGAATACACATGGTTAGAACTGTTAAAACTAAAGGAAGCAATTGAAAGTTTCTTGCCCACAGTTTGTGAAACACCTGCATATCAGCCATAAATGAATAACAGTGATAGTTGTTGGGAAGGTGCATTATGCCCACTCCTCTGCTTCAAGTTTTTTTTTTTTTTTGTCAACCAAAAACACATTCCTCAGGAATGAGTAACTTTAAAATAATTCAAAGTAAAATTGTTGCTAGAGAAGTGCTGTCATACAGCATATCCCCTTGCCACCTCCATATAAATCTATAGGAGAGCTTCCTCCATAGTTCTTGCTACATGAAAGGAAAAAATGGATTATGATAGGTTTGAAAACCAAACCATTGTTAATGAGAAAAAGAAATGATAAATTTAGACTGAAGTTAAAACCCCAGTGGGAATAGATATTGACTACTAACACACAGAAGTGGCACAAGTAACTGTGGTAGCACATAATGAAGTTTTTTAGTGATATTTGAACAGTGTCAAAGATATCAGGGCTAGGTGCAAATTTAATTCAAAGGTTCTGTGTGATTCTGTCTACCATTGATTGGGGCCATGAAATAGGTAGTGATAAATGTGGTGCTTTTAAAGTATACGTTTAGACACTTTGTTGAACTGTATGAGTGGTATTATATGCCTATGTCAGTTCAATGAAATATTGAGGGACAGCAAGCAAATAGTCAATGAATTGTGTATTTCCATAGGTCAGGCATCAGAAGAAGCCTTACAACCAACTCACAGAACTGTAAGAAACACAGGACAGCAAAACACTTGCACAAATGTCAAGAACAAAATCAAATACAGACCTATTAAGCTAGGCACTAGATCCGATGCAGATCCATAACTGATCTGGTGTGTAACTTGTGTAACCTGTCGCATAGGAGCAGGGTAAGGTAGGCTTCTATTGGTTGGGGAGGACCTTAACAGCATTGAACCTTTTTCATCTGCTAGCATTGTTGTAGTTTTGTTGAAGGTGACTTCCTACCTGTGGTTTTACTGACTACTCTAAGAATAGACCTGGGAATGATCTTAAGATTAACATCGGTATTTAGAGGCCACACTGAAATAAATCACATTGGTAAATAAAGTAATGAAAAAACTTTCAAGTAATAATGAGAACTTTAACCACAAAAGACAGAGAACTTACAAAAATGTTTCATGCATGTATCTGGAGCAAACTGTGGTACTTCTTTGTTGTATGGTCACCATCAAGGTAAGCTGAAGTCATTGACTCAGAAAGAAATCAGAAACATTTTACATGCAAAATTGAGAGAACAAAGCAGATGAACTATCATAAGTGGATAAAAAGATCTTAAAGTATGCTGTCTGGGAAGAAGAAAAGAAAGATATACAATAATTTATGCATGGTAACAAATTGAAGAGATTAGAGGAAACATCTTGTGGATTAAAAGCTCCACATTAAGGAAGAAACAGGGTAATAAAACCTGGAAGAATCTTCTGAAGTATATGAGAGCTCCAGCAAAAAAGGAGAGACTATGTAGTGCCTCACTAAGTAGAAAAGAAACCTATATGGAATAAACACAAACTTATAAAGAATGTTATATAAAAGTTCAAGAAAGGTCTCATATTAACCCAAGATTATTAATTATGCAAAGTATGCGGTGGCTGAGAATAACATAATTGTTAAAAAAGCAGTATATATGATGAGCATTGTACTAGTCCTTGTAACAAAAGCTCTCCCAAAGAACTTGTAGGTAGGTACTTTCTCTGATGCAATTCTTTTGAATTTTTCATAATGGCAGGGCCTTAAGTGAAAATTATGAAAAAAAAATGCAGGGAAAAGAACATAAAAACAGGTAAGAAAAGGAGAATAGCTGAAAAAAAAAGGTAAGTAAAGGGGAATAGCCTCACAATACAAATGAGAAAGAAAATTAAGCTAGCACTTCTGATGCAGAATCCCTCAAACTCAGGACTGTATAAACATTTCCCTGGGGAGCTGCTGTCTATGTCCTACTCATCAAATATGAAGGCAGTCATAAACATACATGAGGTTGCCAAATAATGCTTTTGGCAGAAAAGATTCATCATAGTGCTGTCTGATTGGCTATTTGTTTATCATATAATTACTTGATTTCATAAGTAAATTGTTTTGAAGGTTCTATTAACATTCACTGTCCAACAGGCTTTGATTTGAATTGGCCAAGACCATTAGTTCCTAGGTGTCATTAACACTAAGGCGCAATAGTCACCATCAAAATTTCATGTCTCTCTTTCTGAGATGATTGCCCAAACAGAAATATTGAGGCTATGCTTTTGATAAAGTGATTGAGGTATTCATTTTGTGTGCTGGTCACTTCTAGGATTTAAAGCTTCAGCATAATGTGAAAGTATTCTGTTTATGTTTTTCTATGTTGGTACATCTTTTTCTCTGCATGTCTTTTTCAGTCCTGCTTTCCTTGATGATAAAGAGTGATTGTATCGTAACACTAATAAGAATGTAAAGGAGATATAAGATTTATAGATTAAATCACCCTCTTGGCTTTAAATTTTTTTGATATATGAGGTCCAGAAAGATATGCAGCACACAAAACTTCAAGCAAATTTAACTTTGGTAGATGTAATGGAACTATTCCTGTGTGTTACTTTCAAGTAATATTTAATTTCACACATTGATAAGAATTAAGATCACCTGAGTGGCAGTGTTATGGGGAGTGTT
The DNA here is from genome assembly GCA_038088735.1 of Panulirus argus. Lineage (NCBI taxonomy): Eukaryota > Metazoa > Arthropoda > Malacostraca > Decapoda > Palinuridae > Panulirus > Panulirus argus. The sequence continues at coordinate 5,218 of JAYMFT010032762.1, forward strand.
AGACGGTAGAGGTAGCATACTTCCACTCACTGAGAAAAAGGGAATTATACCTAAATTCAAATTTGTTTTCTTGGAAGATCACATATCATATCTGTTTATGAGCTTAGCTATAGTAGAATACAAGGATTTGAAGAAAAATTTAGAAAAATTGGTAGTTGAGAGTAACGGAAACCAAATAAGGATTTGGATAGCAGAAAGAAAAATATAAGGCAAAATGATAAGCTATATTGAAAGAAGGTAAATGAAAGTAGTTGGATTATCAGGACAAGGATGAAAGGTGTTTTGATGCAAGAATATGAAGTGTATTACAGATATAGTTTGTATTTTAATGTATGCTGAAGATATTGAATTTTGGGGATTAGAGTGCTGGTGAGTGTGGAACAGACAGGGACAGGATTGTGGTTAAAGTTTCAGAAACAGTCAGTTGCTTATAGAAAGCAAAAATGACCTCATGGAAAAGTAGTCTTGTACTGAGTATTGCAGAAAAATCTTATTTTAATCAAAAGTGAAGAGATAAAGGAAGTAAGATTTATGCATAAATTAAAATAGAGTAAGTCCCAACAGCAGGATAATAATAATTGTGACTGTTGAAAGGATAACTAAATCCCTTTACAGTCAGAGACAAAAATGACAAAGAATAGGAAGAGGGTGTGAAGATCAGATTTTTGCAGTTATTTAGTTTGAGGAAAGCCATAGAACTAAAGAAAAAGTATATGCAGTAACTATAGAAGTAGAAAAATTATTAAAGTTAATAGAAAAGGATATCTCTGGAAAATAACTCTCTAATTTGTGTATGAAGTTGAAAATTTGTTTATACCATTTGTAATGGAATCATTGTTTGTGTTTTGATAAATGGTGGTATGAGTAAGTGTTATAAAATAGATTTGGGAATGTGTCAAAGAAGGATAGTGTCACCATGGTTATTTGATGTTTAATTGGAGCTGTATGTGGGATGAGCTGCCAAATGAAAGCTATTGTAGCTGTTGCATGCTTGTGTGGATGAATTAGGAGACAAGTTGAGTGGATGGTAATTGACTCACATGGAGTGTGTAAGAGACAGGATGTATAGATGTAAAATCAAGGTTTTCATTCTTCAGAAAAAATGATCGGTCAGTATAGTTTTAATCTAAATTGGGGAGAATTGAAAGTTATAAAGGACTTTAATAGTCAGGAGTGGTGATCAGTAACAATCGTTATTGGAAAGCAGAATCTAAGATTACTGATGTTAGAGAAGAAATGAAGGTGTCTTGGGGACACAAATAATTGAAAGAAGTTTGGAGAGTGTTAGTTTCCACTTAAAAAAATCTGTTCCTGTTTTTATGTATGGATATGAAATATCAGTTTTCTCAACTCTTGGCTAAACCTTATGAATCTTATTCATGGGTAAAACATCATTTTATCCCCAATTTAAGTGTATCCACCTGGATTTCAACCTCTTTGGCCACTATAATATATATGAGATCCAATAGCCATACTGCTACCCATTGAGGCATATAATATTACTGGCACATAGATGCAAGTGGCATCTCCGGGCAATGAACCCATCACTCACTTTGTAATGTTGCTGCTGTGAGGTACTGCTGAATCTAACCCCTAGTTTTCATCAGTTAACAGTGATTTCACCCTGTCACTTTTGCTTTTGGCCTTCTGATATGTTGAATATGTAACTTTTGTTTTTTACTGTGTTTGGTGATACAAACTATGAACTTTTAGTGTTATTTTTCAGGCATGATTACCAAGGTTAGTTAGTAAAGCATTCATGTGTTAATCATATGAGTCCGATGACTTGTGCCACTTTGTTTAGTTTTTGTTTGTATTATTTTTCCTCAATTTATTTCACTTTCATAGAGTCAATCTGCTTCTTGTAAGTACAGATTCAGGAGTTTTAGCTACTTATGCTTTTGCAGTATTTCAGTAGAGCTGCACCCATGGACATTCTGTCATATATGAGAAGTCTGCTTATTCATTGATTTATTACAAATAGAATGAGTTAATCAGTGTGGTGAATAGGGGGAATGTGTTGTCAGCAGCTGAACTTGGGCAAATGAAATGGTGAAGGTAAACTACAAAGTAGTATGTAGGATTGGCTGTTGGTGGTACAATGTGGTCTTGGTACATAAACATGACAGTTAGATAGTATTTGTATGCAAATGAGGCCATTTTTCATTTGTTCCTGATGTTACATCACTAAAATGGGACAGCCATTCAGTTAGAGAAAATACATGTATATGTTTTTATATATTTATAGAGTACAGGAAGGGAGTTCTGCACTTATGAGACTCTCAAATCTTGTACTGTATCTGCTATCATACAGTTTTTTTTTTACTTAAGAATATTGCTTGCCTTCAGTGCTTCCTTTTTTAGCTTATTTCATTAAATTTTTGCTTGTTTTCTTGCTATAAATTTTGGTTTTTCATTTTTTTGTATCATTAAAAACTGGTCACTTTCATCATATTTGAATTAATGTAGAAACTTGGAGGTGGTAATCATGTTTCCCCTTATGTTATTTGTTCCATTGTTGACAAATTTTAAGCCTTTATCTTTACTATGTAACTCAGCCTTCCTATTTTAGGTACCAAATTTTTAAGTCTTCTTTAGGCTTTGTCATATCTTTTATATCTATAAGTTTGAAAACCAAACTTAAGATGTGTATTCCAATTTAGGTTTTAATTAATGTGTAAATAGTTTATTGAAAATCTCCCTATCCAGACACCTAAATGCATTTCTAATATTAACAAGATAGTTTTTCTTAAGAATCCTCTTTACATGATGATATGGTGATATATAGGGTACACTGTCAACCCCAAGGTCCCTTTCAAACACGGATTCATACTGAGGCTGTCTTTTGCTGTTTCTTAGCTTCATAACTTAACATTTGCTTTTGCTGTACTACATCAACTCTGTATTTAATCATCCCTGCAGCTTTTTTAAGTTTATATGTAAGTTTATGCAATCTCGGTCATATCTTACTATTGTCATAACTAGGAGCATCATCCAATAACATATTCAAGTAAGAGTCCAGCCCTAAATCAAGAATAGCAGTTGTCCTAAGACTAACCCTTTGGTGCACTACATCTTTACCAAACCCACTTATTACATTTACTTTTGAGAAGTCAAAAGACCTGACTGGTTAGGCATAATTTAGAGTAAAGCTGATGGATTGTTTAAATAGGATGCTAATGGATTCTTTTTCTTGTTTAAATCTGGTGCCAGTATGTGCTCTTCAAGCATTAGTTTGTGTGTTTCTTTTTTGTTGATGTTATTGGTGTGGGAAATGGATGTATTAATATAGGATGTATTAAATCACTGTTTTTAGTAATGTAGGGATTGGTGATGTCCACAGCTCTGACAGCTAAATGTGACTCATGTTTGCCTGGGGAGTGTGGTGTTAGATGGATGGGGCGGTGTTTAGGACTGAGGTGGGAGGACTGTTGTTTAGTGCTTGTTGGGTCATTTCAGTGTATATAAGTTTAGTCAGTGCAATGTTTGCTTGGGTTAGAGGAATATGTGATTTGAGGTTGTTGGATTGTGAGACTGGGGTAGACATTCATTTCTACTGGGGATTGGTGGTCATATATGGGATGGTTAGGGATGGAGGGGACTTTTGATGTTGCAAGGTGTTGAGTGTCGAGCATGTTCAGGTGGGACTGTATTGGGAGGATTTTTGTTTCAATGTGTAAGTGCTGAGTATTTGTGGTAGCTAGGTATGCAATGATTATTCAGAGAGCTCTAATTTATATGGTTTGCAGCTTGGTAATATTTGGATTTGAGAGAGTGGAAGACAAGCAGGTGAGGCTTAAAGCCAGGTGACTGAAATGTTTGTACCGTTTTCATAAATAGCCCTTGGAGCTTCTCTAGCCCCAAGACTGTAATACACTCAGTAGCAGGGACAGGATGGACTTCTATGAAATAAGATGTTCCTTGACAAGACTTTATTCTATTTCACGAATTCACGATGATACAGCCTTGCCTAAGTTGACATTTCACTTGTTGTGTAACCTGAAGTAGGTAGAGCCAAGAAACACACACACACACACACACACATATTTTTTTTCGTACATATTCTCCATTTCCCGCGTTAGCGAGTTAACGTTAAGAACAGATGACTGAGCCTTCGAGGGAAAATCCTCACTTGGCCCCCTTCTCTATTCCTTCTTTTGGAAAAGTAAAAACAGGGGGTGAGGATTTCCAGCCCCCCGCTCCCTCCCCTTTTAGTCGCCTTATAAGACATGCAGGGAATACGTGGGAAGTATTCTTTTTCCCTTATTCCCAGGGATAACACACAGTGATGGATTGTGCAAGGGATGCATTTGGCATGAGAAAAGTGGGAGATGGGCAGATTAGGAAGGGTAGTAAGTGATGGGATGATGAGGTATAGTTGTTAGTGGAGGAGAAAAGAGAGGCATTTGGACGATACTTACAAGGAAGGAGTACAAATGACTGGGAGATGTATAAGAGAAATTGGCAGGAGGTCAAGAGGAACGTACAAAGGTTAAAAAAGAGGGCAAATGAGAGTTGGGGTGAGAGAATATTGTTAAATTTTAGGGAGAATTAAAAGATGTTTTGGAAGGCGGTAAATAATGTGCATAAGACAAGAAAACAAATGGGAACGTTGGTGAAGGGGGCAGGGGGGAAGTGATAACAGGGAGTGATGGAGTGAGGAGGAGCTGGTGTGTGTTTTTCTCTCTCACTATCTGTATGTGTATGTGTGTGTGTGTGTGTGTCTGTCTGTCTGTGGTATGTGTCTGTCTGTGAGTGCGCGTGGCGGGGTGGAGACATTATCACCATCATAACAGTAATTCTGTCTTCCATCGTTGTGCTCTCTCGGGAAAACAAAAAATATTTTGGATTATTTAAGAATTGCATTTTTCAAGACATCCAATTTCAGGAAATCTCGAACTGAAATTTGAAAATACGCTCAGAGGGCGATTTGCATAGATGGGGCGTTTGGTGGGCAAATTTACGTTCTTAGAGGGTGTTTGACTGTAGGGGAGTTGGAGACTGTGCTTTGGACTCGCCCCCCTTGGAGGCCGGACTGAGGGGAGAGGGGACGCGTGATCCATGACGCTGGAGACCCGATTGAGAAAGGTGCCGTCCGTCTGTGGTTAAGTCATTAGCCTTTGTACCTGCGTATCGGAGCGTGGCTCTGCTGGCGCTGCTGGCCCCAGCCCCACCAATCTTTCTCTCTCGTGAGTGACTTGGCTGTTGAAAACGCCCCCAGCACGACGGTACGAGCCTTGAGTACGACGGTACGATGCTTGGGCACGACGGTACGAGTCTTGATTACGACGGTACGAGCCTTGAGTACGACGGTACGATGCTTGAGCACGACGGTACGATGCTTGGGTACGACTATACGAGCCTTGAGCGCGACGGTACGATGCTTGAGCACGACGGTACGAGCCTTGAGCACGACGGTACGACTGTTTCAAAGCTGCACACCTCTCACGTATACAGACAGCTTCGTATACGTGGCTGTCCGTCTTGTGGAGTGATTTGTTAGTAATTGTTGGATCGAAGTGGCAAAGGTGTTGCATTGACACATATACCCTGGAATGTGCACCTCGTGTAGTATAACGTGCTCTAGTACAGGAGGGAGCGTAGGGACATTAGAAGTGAGTGTAAACCAAGGCTTTGGGTTACATTGTGAAAATGTGATTATGGATGATTATTGAGATTATCTTCGTGATTGGTGTGTGATTACTTAGTTACTTACTGTGCAGGAGAGGGAGGGAGTTACCATCTCCCTCACTCCATCTCGTAATCTTCCTTCGCTCTTGGATATTCTCTCGTACATTTCTGTGCTCCCTGCATTGAATATTTCCTCTTTTAACATGCTCTCTTTTTCGACCCCTCACTGCTGTAGTATTTCTTGATGTGTCTCCTAACTCCTTCCTTCCGTTCTTGTTATGCCTTCCTGTTCATCTGTTCTTGCTTGTGACGTGGAATTCCATTTCTGTTGTGAATGCTAAATCGATTCAAAGACTTTATAAGTCGTGATCAGATTTTCCTTTTGTCGTTTTGTGTGTATGGTTTCACGGGGCCAGTCCTCTCCCTATAGCTAAGCTTCCACACATCAGGTGCTGCTGTTACTGGCTTCCTTTGTACTTTCTCTAGCAGGTTCATACGTCCTGAATTGGGATGCCTGGGTTGATGGTGCGTATTTTAAAGTGAGTCTAATATCCTCTGTAGATATTTCTGGGCATCTTATCTGTACACTTGAAGGCGGCTTTTTCGCTGACCAGTAACAGATCTCCTCTTTAAGTGAGAGGCTGTGTGCTGGGAGAGCTCCAGTCCACTCTCACATGTAGGGGGTCGTATCATTTGTAAGCTGTTAAGAGAGCAGTCCGGGCCTCATTTTGTGGTGAAATTCGACCATCTTGCAATTGGACAGTGGTTGAATTTAACTCAGCCTTACATACATCAGGTTAAGGACTGAGCTTTATCCGCGTCATAAAGGTTTGTCATACTCCCGAGAATTGCTGAATCCTCTGGCGACGTTAGGATACAGCCACTCACCGCTTCGGGTCACAGGAAGTGGGCGAGGATTACTAGCAATCGAGGGGCTGACTGACTCACGCAGGATACCGCTAATTATCATTCAACCCTTTAGATAAAAAGAGCACCTGAGGCTTTTTGCGTGTGTGGTTACCTGTGCGGATACGCGTACGGAGAGGGTGGTTTGTGCTGGTGGGGGTGGGGGCGCCATCTTCAGTCAACTGACCGCACGTCGACCCCAGTATACCACATTATTCCAATTCAGTCTATCTCGTTCACGCCTTTCACCCTCCTGAATGTTCATGATGTCTCTCCGGGGTTGCTGACGTCCGAAGTCACCTCACTGCCACTATTTCACTCGTCTCGGAACTCTGACGTATGGAAATGTTCCCTCTGGCATATAGAAATGTTCCCAGAGCCGTATGGCAATGTTCCTTGTGGCGTATGGAGATGTTACCTCTCCTTTACGTCGCTCGTGATCACGTTGTGCGCTATAGCTGGTGGGTGTGTGCGTATAGCAGAGAGCTGTACAATGTCCACGTCGTCAGAGCCATTGAGAAATGTAATTAGATGTAATTACGCGTCTCCCCCCTCCCCCTCCCCCTTGTTTCGTCTGTCCTGGGGGGTTTAAATGAGCCTGTGTGGTGATTAAGTAGTTGTACAGTACGAGGAGTTGACACTCGTAGGGCCCTATGTCGTGTTTGTGTGTGTGTGTGTGTGTGTTATGAGGGTGGTTGTGGGTGCATTAAGAGCGTTTTTTCCTCGTTTTTGGTCGTTATGTTGGCGGTAGTTACTGTCGTGTTGAGGAGAAGGGGGGTGGGGGTGGGGGGCGAGGCGCATTTGGACACCAGTGGAGCGTAAACCTATCCAAGGTTACAACTTCCCCCACCTACACCACTACCTTCCCCCTTCGCACACCCAGGCTTGCCACTACCCCACCAGCAGGTGGATCTTACGCCTTCTCCTCTTCCTCTTCTTCCCTATCTTCCTTCTTCTCTTCCTGCTGTTCCCACGTAGTCCTCATCATCTTCGGGTGTGTGTGTGTGTGTCACACGTTTGCCCACATTATACAGAGCAAGTCAGACGGGCCCAGATGTGTGCTCATATTAGTGCACACGTTCTCTCTCTGAGAGAGAGAGAGAGAGAGAGAGAGCACCGTCCAAACAGTTAGGTGGATCTCATCATGACCAAATAACGGCAGGAGAGAGAGAGAGAGAGAACCAGTATCACCTTCGGTAGGGGTTCGTGATGGAGCGGCGGGAGTCTGCCTTCCAACAGGAAGGAGTTCTGCCTCCAGCAGGAGGTGGTGTTCCCTCCCTGCCTTCGAGAGGGCAGCACGCGATGCCTCTGGCGGTGGTACGCACGCGCGCCGTGTGGAGGCTCTACTGCGCAATGACGAAGTTAAAAGTCCCTCTTCCTCCCACCTCCCCCCTCTCCTCCCCTCCCCTCTCCTTCTCCGGAAGGGTGTCGCCCTCCACCACCCCCCTCCCCTCCACTCCACGTCACCTAAACACGACGTGAGAGACTGTGAAAAAAGAGCGAGATTTTAAATAGCAGTCGAGCGAACGCCCCTTGTGGTCTTTTCTCTTACTCTGGGTAGGTACTGAGTACTCCCCCCCCCCCTTCCCCCCCTGCGCTACGTAACGCAGGTGGGCGGCAGGTGTGAGTGGTTCTCCCTGTGTCTCCCTTCACGAGATCATCATAGCCAAACATCGTCTTGAAATGTAAGAATAAACATGGTCTAAGCAATACGTGTCATGTGTTTATGTCAACTGACAGAGTCAAGATTGCTGTAAATGTCAGTTTTTTACGTGACAGGTGTGTTGTTAGTTACTTGAGAGATATGTGGTTCGTAACACGACAGGTGTGTGCTAGTTACGTGAGAGATACGTGAAAGGGGCGTGACGGGCGTTGAGGTTCCTCCCCCAACCCCCGTCACAGGAAGTCGTTACCATGGGCATGACGTGTGGTGACGGCGCCACAGTGTAACGCCGCTGGTAACGCCCTCGGCCGTGCCCTCTGGCGACGGAGGTAGCGTTAAAGCCAGTTTTTATACCCGACGGAGACGGGAATTGCGGGAACCAGGCACTGAACGGTCACCCTCGTTATGTTACTGCGAGGTTGGCGAGGCCGGTGGTGGGATGCGGAAGCGCATGGAGGTGGGAGGGAGGGCGTTGAAGAGGCGCGTGTTAGGTGGCAGGTGGGTGGCTGTGTGTGTACGTGGGCGGGCCCCGTCCGTCCTAGACCACCTGACCTTTGCCCAGGTAGACACCAGTGCCGCCCTGCCACCCAGGCAGCCGCCCTACCACCCACCCGCCCACTCTCCTCTCCGCCCCTGTTTGTATGTTCCCTGCGGAAGGTAGCGTGAAGAAAACACGGCCGAGTCTTCGGGGAATCCATTCCCCATGTTCTTTATTTTGGTAAGAAATACAGGAGGGGAGGATTTCCAGTCTCCCTCTCTCTGCTCCCGTCCCTTTAAGTTGCCTTCCATGACACGCAGGAGATGTGTGTGTGTACGATGCACCGAAACCAGGGTCTTCTCTCTCTCTCTCTCTCTCTCTCTCTCTCTGTCTCTCTCTCTCTCTGACTGGGTCATGCAATTTGTGGTCACGGTCTCTGCATTTGCTGCCATTGTATTTTGTTCGTTATATGTCTTGACTGCCGCTCTGTTCTCTTGGTCTCCTTTAATATATCGCAATCCGTGGCACGCACGCACGCACGCACGCACACACACACACACACACACACACACACACACACACACACACGGGCCTCTGTGGTGTAGTGGTTAGCGTTACTGACCACGAGTCACCTCCTGGCCAGCCCGAGGTCGGACCCGCATGGTTTTGAAATCCCGGGGGTGGCAATCGGCCTACACCCAACCCAGGTGCTTGTCTTTCCCTTGAGGTATATATATATACCTGGCTTAGATCGCTGTATGTGTGTGTGTGTGTTTGTATTAGTAGTAGAGACGCGAGACTTCTATACAAGGATGAATTGATATTTAGAGGTGCCAAAGATGGCAGAGTTGGGGAATAATCCCAGTCTTTAGGGAACAAAATAAAGTTTCGAGAAAAATCTATGAACATTACATAATGGCCAAAGCTAAATAGAGTCGAGAATTTTCAAGCCTCCGGAGAATTGGAATGAACCCAAACAGCCGGTAAATGTAGATTGTGAAGGCACAATAAGGAGAGTAGAAGCCAGACATGCACTTCACAGAGATGTTAAATTTTGACGCATAGTCTTAACCAGGTGTGAATTAGTGAGAGTTTGAGAGTGAACCGTTGATGAAGACTGTGGGTAATTGTGCCAGGAACTAAATGGTAAAGTTCAGAAGTCTGATTACAGACAGGAGTGAAGGAAAGGCCCGGATGTGATTATGATATGGTAGGAAGCAGGCTGTGTGAATCTGTGTGTGTGGAAGGAATTTGGGTGTCGACAGTGGATCCAGAGTGTCACCAAAAAACGCCAGAATTGCTATTGAGGCCAACTCTGTGGTGGTTAATACAAGAAGTCTGAGTACGTGGGTGAGATATTCAGAAAGCAGTATACATATTAGGTCAAGTCTTTGAGATGAATCTCATGTCTGGTCACCTAACTTGGGGGAAACATAAAGATTTGATAGAGAAGGTCTAGAGGAGGGCAACAAAGATGATGTGCCTGGAATTAGGGGAGCTGAGTTATATGGTGGGGTGAGGGGCTATAAGGTTGCCCACTGTGGAAAGGAGAATAATGTGGGTGACCTCATCAAAACCACTGAAACTGATAAACCAGTTTGATGATGAACCGTACTTTAAAATGACGGCAATAAACAGCGGTCACTTAAAACTAAAGTTGATCAAGAGACTCTTGGAAAGATGTAAAGTAATACTTTTATAGTATATATATGAGTACTGAACCAGTGGCATGAACTGCGTATTGAATTCTCGTGAGCTGACAGCACACGGAATTGTTCACAATTCTCTGATAGTAGAGAATGTTATGCTCTGTTATCTGAGACGGCACGGGTAACTGAGGCCCCAATCAAGGCAGTTCCATTAACGCTATATGTATATCTATATCCTAGCCTGATCCAAGTACCCATTTTATCGACCAACCCCTAGGGGTTGGATGAACGGCTGGGTTGACTGTGGACCCACTGCCATAACCAGGATTCGAACCCATGCGCTCGACCCTGAGGGACGGCCCGTTCAAGACATGGGGCCCCACGAGT